>JYJE01001508.1:0-20250 GCA_000983655.1 Zymoseptoria brevis
AAGAACCTATCCCGACCCGGAATCTATCGGAATTTACCCGACCTAGCGCGGGGTCTATCCTCGTATACTCGCCCGGAGTACTAGTAGTAGGAACTCTATTAGTAGGAACTCTATTAGTAGGAACTCTATTAGTAGGAGCTCTATCGGTACGTATATCGCGGCCGCCCTTAGCGCTAACCTCTAGTATACGTCGATTCCGGGTCCGCCTATATAACCTCTTCCGCCTATCGACTATCTTTAGCCTACCTAGTATTATACTTTAGCTAGTCGGGTTTAGTTAGAGTATATTAGGGTTTAGTCGGGGTATATTAGGGTTAATTAGGGTATATTAGGGTTAATCGGGTATCGCTAGGTTTAGCTATAATCGACCGTAGACGCTAGAGAGCTCCGTAAGAAGGTAATACTAAATAGTACTCCCGTAGGGAGGGATAAGATAGGGTCGCTTAGGATAGGATAGGGTCGCTTAGGGTATATTAGGGTCGCTCGGGGTATATTAGGGTCGGTTAGGTTTAACTACGCTACGAGAAAGATAATATAGAGTAAGTATATAGGGTAGTTCGGGGTATATCGAGGTATACCGGGGTTAGTTAGGGTATACTAGATTATATTAGGTTTTAGCGAAATCGATAGTAATTCGCGCCTATAGATACGGATATAGAGGACTACGACTACGATAACGGACGAACGTATAAGGATCGGATACGCGATAGTAATACGAGATACGTCGTCGCTATAAGTAGTAATAGCTCTACGCTCGATAAGCGGTAGTTAATATAGTACTAGATACGTAGAAATAGTAGATCGATAGACGCGTTATTTTATTTAGGGTATTACTCTTTTTAGATATCTCTTTCTACGAGGCTAGTATACCCGCGCGTTCGAAGCGGCGCGATAGGTTATTAGAAGAAACGAGGTACGGTTTCGTCGTTATCGTCGTTACCGGCGTAGACGCTAAAATCCTAAACGCGCTACTCGAACGCGCTATTCGACGTAAAGGTATATATTAACTATTATATAGCGGCGACGCTCCGTTAAAACGTAGGTAATATATAAATCGGCTTCGGCGCTTACGATTATACCCGGTTCGGAGATAGTAGAGGCAATGTTTAGGTAATAGTTAATAAGTATATTTATATATAGTCGGAATCCTAAACGCGCTTTACTAAACATAGAACTAAAATCTCTTAGACGCTTCGCGAAGGACTTTAACCTGACTAATCAAATCCAGTCGTCTCATTGGTCGGGGTCTACCTAGGTCTTGTAGGGTCTTCGATTCACGCTAAATATGTAAGGCCCTCGCGAAGATGAGTCTGTGCTTGCTAAGATAATTCAGAACGTCAATGGGAGCGGAAGATTTTAGCGATCGGAACGCCAGTGGAAATGGGTGACGAGAGAGAGCGACATCTACCGGGCTGCGAAACGGAGACGGTTGTGTCAGTCTTTGTTCTGTTTACCCGGGTCGATGCGATGTATCCCAGTAACGGATTTGACAAGTTTCGTCAGACCGTCGGGGGAGTCGAAATTTTACTACTACAGCAAGGCTTTCTTCCTTCCGCCCATGGTCTCGAAACGGAGAAACGGGATCTGGTGCATTCGGGGAACAGAGGGCCAAGACATGGAGATCGGAGGAGATGGGAGATTTGCTGGCGCGGCCAGTGGCGGCGGGCATGTCTTGTTGCTTATTATTGGCGTGTGGCTACGAACGGTCTCACATGGAAAAAGGATCTTGTATTTCCGAGTCGTCGCAGATGTGGGAGATGGTGGCGGCGAGCAAGACTCACGATTCCGACATTGCTGAGAAAGGGAGGCTGAGACGGGAGGAAGGGGAAAGTTTGGGAGACAACCAAACCTCCTCGCTGTACGCCTACTCACCTCTCTCGCTGTTTCCCTCGAAGACTACCACGTGGACATTGATTTTCTCCGCCTCTGCCTTACGTCAGGCTGCCAACGTCCACCAAAACAAGGCGCAAGACCCAACAGAAGAGGCGCAAACGATGCCAACCGACACCTCAACCCCAACGCTCACCCCAGCCCAACTGGAAGAACGCCTCCACCTCCGAATCCAACGCCTGGAGGTAGAAGCCACCAGCTACCACGACATCCTCTGCGAGCGCGACGCCTCAATCCAAAGCCTGCAAGACCAGCTCCAACGCGTCCGGGACGAGAATGCCACGCTCCGCACCCGGAACGCGACGTTGTCGCGCGACATGCACGGGTTGCTGTCGTCGTCGTCTTCGTCATCGCAGGGACCGGCGAGCGAGGGTTCATCGCCGCTGCTAGCGCGACCGGACGCGGATGGTTCGTCGCGGAAATTGGCCGTGGCGAACGACATTATTTCCGAGTCGCAGCAGAAGTATGACGAGCTGCGGGCGAAATACGACGTCGCTTGCGAGGAGAGGCGACAGTCGAGAGAGCAGGCTTTGAAAATGCAACAGGAGATTCAAGACTTGAGGGAGCAGGTTTCCGCGATCCACAAGGAGAGAGATGCGCTGCGGACGAGTTACGACCTCGCCTCGGAGCGGAATGCGAGGCTGAAGGAGCACTTTCCCAAGTGTTCGGAGCAGAGCGAAGAGCAGGAAAAGGCTCTGTGGAAGTTGCGTGATGCGCTTGGAAAGCAGGAGAAGGAAATTGTGAAGCTGCAGTATGCGGTCGACCAACAGAAGGCGACACTTGGAACGAAGGAGAAGGAGATTGTGAAGCTGCAGGATGTGGTCGACCAACAGAAGGCGACGCTTGAGAAGCAGATCCAAAAGCTTGCTATCGCAGGCGATGAGCTAGACAGAGCCAACTCCACGCTGCTTCAAAGGTGTGATATGTTGTCAGCCGACAATGCAAACCATGCTAAGATTGAGCATACATTTGCTCGGGTCCAGGCGGAGCGGAAGCAGGAGTTGGAAATGGCCAAGAGCAATATCTCAAACTTGAGCAGTGAACGGGATGCACTGACGAGGGAGCTGAGCAGTGCCCGTCACGCCCTAGTCGAGTTGGAGAATCTAGCACAGCAGTTGGAGCAGGGCAAGCGGCGGAATTGATGTGTGTTGCTTGGAAGAGTGGAGTGCACCGGTATTCTCTTGACAGACGGTCGAATGACAGGAGCTTTCGAAAATGCGTCCCTTGATGCAAGTCGCATAGTCGTGTTGTGTTGGGAAGTGAGACCGAAGTCGATGACAGCGTGCAAGTGACGATCCGGGTGGAGCGCCTGCTACAATGCCACAGACCTCTGACACGTCGATGCCAGCGATTGGTACCGACGATGTGTTGCCCTGTGTAGGGAGTCTCACCGGATACCAGACGAGTGGTGGTTTGAAGGCGAAGTGAATAGCCGACTCAGGGTGGTCATGGAGATCCTGAAGGAAGGGGTGGTCATAGAGGTCCTGAAGGAAGTCAGCGACCTCCGAGGCGGCATGGTTAACAACTCTCCATCCATGTGTCGTATCCATCGAATCGTCCTTGCTGTTGCATGCCTTGGCCTCTTTCGATCCAACATCCAGTATCTCCTCGACGGTCGGATTGCTCTGGCAATGGTTTGTTTGGTGAGCGGCGGAGCAGTCAGTAATTGAAGATGTTGTCAACCCTCATGGACGAAGGACGCTCCAGGCGTCATGCACCTGTGGCGGCGATTAGTGCGAGGGAGGGTAATCGTCGAGCCTCTGCTGGGATGGCTAAGGGAGCTTCTGTTGTGGTAGCTGGCTTAACGGCAACGACTGGAGCTGGAGCTTGAGCCGGAGGGCATAGTAAGTCAACGTGCTCGAGGCCACAAGTCTACAATCCACCGGTGTGATGCAGACCAATCCGCGGAGCCAGCCCCGAACACTTAGTCATCAGACAAGCTTCCGTCTTGTATCTCGAGTCCTTCCGACACACCTTAGATCGCTACCTATTATTGCACCCCTTCTGTCACTTACTGGTGGACGATGTAAGACTTACTCCACGCTTCATCCTGTCACCCGCGGTGATGCAGCGATAGCGATATCGCAAGGCATACACACAGTGACTCTCCAAAACCCACCGCCAAACACACGATTCAGAAATTTCACACGACATCAAATTCCTCAAAGAAAGAGCAGCAACGACATCACGAGCAAGAGACAGTTCATCACGGATCATTCATGATCATCAAGGATACACGGATACCACGAGTCACTCACATCACGAGTCAGAGGCCCAACAGCGCCGTTCACAGTGCCAGTCTTTGAGATTTTTCAGCGATACACGACACAGCGTCCTTTCAGCGTTCCTTCATTGCCATTCACAGCGACAGTCAGAGCAGCAGACAGAACATTACGTCAATTCAGCCATCATGCCTTCGCCAATGAGCCTCCTTATCAGTTACGCCTTTATTGATCTTTTACACCTTGACAATCCACACGTTCAGGCTTCCCCGAACCACATGCAGCCACTCCAAAACAGCAAGTTCAAGAGAGACATCAACGTACCGACAGACAAGGAACAAGCAGAAGCACACGCCAGAAACACCACGCACCAGAGTACAGACCAGCAACGCGATCCATACGACGACGCAACACAGCCGACATCAGAGCCTCAACACAAGGAAGGGCGGCGTGAATTAACCAATCCACACCTGCGACCCGTTCAGTCATCAGCAACGACTCCTAACGAGCCATTCAAGAAGCCTCCAAAGCCATCAACTCGACGGACCACGTTTATACAGGATACATCCACGTCAACTCGCAGTTCATCAAACCCTCCACAAGCACCGGTCGCCCAGTCCCCATCAAAGACACCTCGCAAGTCAGCTTCGTCGTCGTCAATCACACCACAGGCACCGAGCAAGCGAGACTCACAAACTACACCTCGTAAACCAGAGCGAGCACTACATCCATCATCCCCGGTAACGCTGCCACCTCTGCGCTCATCATCAATCACATGAGCTGTCTCTCCAACACCACAGCCAAGGGCGACATCACGTCCATCAACACCAACTGCCACGCAAGAGACCATCCAGGCTCCGCCATCAGCACCGATTCTTCCATCACAGCCAACAGCAGTCGTCATGGCCGCCCCACCAACCGAGGTCAAGCAGTTCACTGGTGATCAAGATACTCGGAGGTGGATTGCCCTCTTCAAGAGACAGCAGCGATCTACCAATGCAAACAATGACCACGCACAGTGGCTCGAGGATTTTGACATCATGATGGACGGCAAGGCAGCAGACTGGTTTGATGCAGCGCTCAAGCAGTTGCTCGACGTGCCTACACAAGAGTCACTTGACAAGGTGACCACGGACTTTCTCAAGAAGTGGCAGACGAAGTCATCCACGGACCCCACCGCTGCTATTGAGCAGATCACGAATCTCGCGCAGGGTGAAGACGAATCGCTGAAGGACTACAGTGACAGAGCTAACATCCTTCTTCGCATGGCTGGAGTCACCGACTCGACCGACAACATTGGCCCTGGATCGGGTGTCCTCAACATCGCGATTGCATGCTTCCGAAAGGGCCTTCGCAACAGAAGTCTGAGAGCCCTCGTTCTGAATGAGGCAGCGCCAGCTACCCTGCAGTCCACCGTCGCGAGGATTGAAGCCAGTCATCGCCAAATGGAAGCGAATGAGCGTCTTCAGCGTGAAGAGCAGACTCAGCAAGAGCGTGAGCTGCTGTTTGAATACACAACCCTCACTCGACAAGGCAGGCCAATTCCACCAGACCTCGAGCTCCGCATCGCTTCGATCACCAACACCGGAGTCAAGAAGTCGTCAATGAAGACTGTGGCGTATGCGGAGTCATCGGAGATCCCTCAGCAGCAGCAGCAGCAGCAGCAGCCACAGTATCGCTCACCGACTCCAGCACCCCTTCCAAGACTGCAATCGCTTTGGTACAACCAACAGCAACAAACTCCACCGCGTCAGACCTCACCGTGGCATCAACAGCAGCAGTCGTACCAAACTCCACGTACACCGTCCGCCCCTCAACAATTCCGCCAACAGCCCATGAGTCGCCAAGGATCCTTCCAAGGGAACCAGTCACGTCAAGATCCTAGCACTGGCCAGCCGCTTCCTCAGTTTTACCACGAAGCACTGAGAATGACGAAGGAGAAGTATCCAGAATGCGATCCAACCACGTCGTCGATTCCTATCATCAACAGCTCCCTGATCTATCGCCACTCATCCAACCCGCTATGCTGCGCATGCGATTAACGCGGACACGAGCCGAGACACTGTCCAAACAAGCTTGCACAGCTATGGGAACAGGAGTTCATGTATAACCTCATGGACGCACAGGCTGAGGAGCGCAGAGCAGACGTAGCCTCTGGGCGCTTCATTCCATTCAGTCAGCGACAGCAAACTCAAGGGCAGCAACCGTAGCAGGGATATTGTCCGAACACTCCAGCAGCTACGGCAGCGAGCGCCGGAGCACAGCAAACACAACAACGCCAAGCTGGAGCCAACGTCATCTACACAGAGACGTCTCAGTCCAATCCTCAGTCCATCACCGAACAAGAGCTGCTCGCTGACTTGAAGTTCTACCCAACACCAGCCGCGAGCGTCAATCAAGTCGACACAAGCAACAGGATTACCGAGCTCTACGAAGAGACTGAGGAAGAGCGAGAACTTGGTCGACAACTGTACGGTGGCATGTTTGAGGAAGTGGACGTCATGGACCTCGCAGGCTGGAAACGCGGTCGCAACGAGGATGATGTTGGTGAGCGAGAGCAACCAGCAGCAGCTGCCTCTCGAAACCCAGCACAACTGCGTGAACAGATTCGCCAGGAGCGCGAGGAGCAGGAGAAGCTGGATGGAGAAGCACGCAAGCACCGGGCGAGAATCGAGAGACATGGTGCACGTCGTCAGCAAGCCCTTCATGAAGAAGCGGTGGCGAAGGCTAACGGTCACCAGCGCGGCCAATGGTCAAGAAGACGAGCACACGCAAGCAGAAGGCACTCAAGCCCATCAACGCATTCATCGGAAAGCCACCACCAGCAGTCTCCGACGTGCTGGACGAGACATACATCGAAGTCCCCATCACATGGCTCGCACAGTGGTCACGCTTCTTCAGGGACGGAGCCAAGAGCCACTTGAGCCAGCCACGAGAACGCCGAGCCAGCACAAGCAAGAGAAGAGTGAGGTATGATGATGAGCAGGATGAGGACGACTTGTTCGACATATCGGCCTACATCCGAGCCGCAACCAACACACCACCACCGCCAGCCTCACAACCATCGCCGACCTCACGACCAGCAGCGTCAGCCGCTGCGAGCGCACCTCAACAAGCCAAGGCACCTCAGCAAGCCGGACCGGCACAACACGCAGGAGGCACCATCTTACCCACGACCCCAGCTCAACGCCGTGCGAACCTACCCTTCCAGGCCAGCGCCATGGACATGGATGACCCTGACACCCTCGCAACCACGGTATCAGCCATGTCAATCAAGGCGCCGGCCGAGGAGACGCTCGAAGAGATACAAGCAGATATTATGATAATTCGAGCCAGCAGCAAGGCAGCAGTGGAGGCTATCAGTGCAGATATCCTTGCAGACATTGAGCGCTGGGCCAAGCGCAACACGGAAGATGAGGCATTCGGTCTACCAACAACTCTTATCAACATCAAGACTGATCAGTTAGTGGACATCCCTCGCAACCAAGTCCTGGCAGACACCGGAGCCGACATCACCCTCATGTACCCCCACCTCCGCAAAGCCATGAACCTGCCACTGCACGACAGCGGCACCCGCTTCCCCTCAATGTCGATGAGCGTGGCCGGCGGTGAGACATGCGAGCTTCCTCACTTTGTGGTATTCGATGTACACAGCCAGGGCGTACAGCGTTCAACAGTGGCGTTCGTGTGCCCTGTCGAGAAGACAGGCTCTCAGAGGCTCTTAATGATCCTTGGGCTACCCTTACTTCACAAGCTCAACGCCATCATCAACGTCCGTGAAGGTACCATTCAGATCGGAGACCCTACGCACGAGAAACTCGTCGTGCTTGAAGCACCAGCTCAGCCATCAGTCGCTCCTGAAATCAAGGTGCGTGCCAAGGACGCACGTATGCTCTTCGCACCATCGGACGACGAGTCCGACAGTGATGAGGACGAGGAGATGGAAGATGCAAGCAACGGCGAGGACAGCGAGTCCAGCGACGAGGATTTTCGTTGAGTCCACCTCATGACGAGAAACTGCGGACCATTATCACTACAGTCAACACCATTACAACGCAGTCTATGAAAGAAACCGAGCCACAAGGCTCCACGACATCAGTTGCAAAGGGCAAGCGATGCAACAACACCAGAACAAAACTCCCCACGGCACCAGAGCAATAACCTCCCACAACGCCAGAGCAATAACCCCATCGCTAGGGATCCACTCGGTCATGAACATGAACACCGAGCTCGCTCTCGCCAAGAACAAGGCCACTGGCCTCACCGAATTCGTTCCACCCTCCACCGACCGCATGTTCCCTACCTACCGCCGTCCGAAACCTCGCACCATCGACATTAGCCAATCCATGGATACACTCATGGCATGGGCCAAGGGAGTGAAGGTAGGACTCGGTCCAGCCATACCTAAGAGCTACATGCATGAAGTGCTTTTAACACTATGGACCTACCGAGACCTCGGATCATCAGGGCTTCAGGATCTTGGTCCACCGACCGATCTTCTCATTTATCGAGTTCACCTAAAAAGCGGTACACCAACACACAGAGCACAGCCCCGCCGCATGACCATGCAGAAGGAATGGTGGCTTCGTAAGTTTGCAACTGAGGAAATCCAAGCTGGCATGTACGAGCGCACCATGATCGCCAATGGAGAGCTGTACTTCACTTGCTTGAGAATGACCCGAGGATTGGGAGGCGAGTTTCTCCCTCTCATGGCTCGACTCATCCTTGCTTGCTGACACAAGAACAGATACTACGCCGGTCTGGGCGTAGATCATTCTCCGTCCAGTCTGAACTCGATTGTAGGACTACAAGGAGGAATGCTGCAGCACGGAAGTTACTTGAATTACGTGTACGTATGTTGCGGCCTTGATGAATGGCTAGCGGCAACTATCAGAATATTCCAAGTGCCATGTGTCTCTTCGATCAAACCCACTTCGTCGCCACGGCACTGGGAGCAGTCGTTGTCAGTGTGACTGTGGCCTCCAAGTCTGAGGCTTCCTTGGAACACGACTCCCCGTTTGGTTCGCCGACAACGATCGTGAATCTCCACCATCGCTCGCCGCAAATCTCCACGCCGAGGGCAGACCCAGACCCGCCCCACGATGGTCAGCGCGACAAAGACCTCTGGTGCGGACGCTCACCGGCTCGGCAACGGTCCGGTCAACTGGACGGTCTGAATGTCGCTTACTCGCGGCAGCCCATCACTTGAATGTTGGGCCCATGAGCAAAAAGGCCTCGTTCACGCACACAACGCCGCGCACCCACTCGTTCGCCGAATGCATGCACTTTTTGGAGAGGTCGTAGCCGGGCTCTTGCATGATCTGCGACGAAGACCGGTGTCGAGCAGATGGTAGGGTTGAGCACCGGTATAGGCGGAGGTCAAGAAGCAATCCGGTGCTGTGTAGAACAGCAGGAGCCTTTGTGATGGCGAACAAACTCAAGGAGAACAACCATAACGGCCTCCTCGGCAGCCGCCATGCTCGAGCGTGTTGACCGAACATACTTCCTTTCCGTCCCCATCTCCTTCGCGGCCATTGATCGCCTCCGGCCGAGCTTTTGCTCAAACCTACGCATGCTCAACGACGTGGGTTAAGGCGACCGCAGTATTGAAGATACTCCAGCTACTCAACCTAAGAACATAATCATCCCATCGAGGTGGCCACGCTGTGAGACGGGCCGCCTCTTCAGCGGATCTTCCCCCAGACCCATCACGACATCATCCTCGCGTCCAGAAGTGGTCGCTGTCGCTGTGCAAAGCACTCACTTTGGTCCTGGGATAGTGATGGTGGGCCGGATTACTCCTGCTCGATGGACGAAGGAGTCTTTGCTCGACCCGAACCTCGGAGGATTGTGATGTAAGAGCAGAGGGACGAACAACATCACAGCAAGAGCTTCTCAATAGCACAAGAAGACGTAAAAGAAGCATTGTTTGGCAAGGACTATGGTCCCTTCGAACAAGTGATTGCTGTCTTCCTGGTTCTCATTTCCCAATGCTTCCTCGCCGTGTTTATTCTCGGCCCCTTGTCTTGACCACTAGGGAAAGTGTAAAACCATTACTCCTTGTGGACCCTCCCGGCTATTCCGCCTTCGCCTGTCCTTGAATTCCACGATGAGCACGCCAGCACGGTGATCCGCTGCCACGACTCTAAGCTCGCTGGAATGACCAAGGTCATCGCCAAACTTCCCTTTCCGTCCTCCTGCTCTCTCCTGCGACCTTGTCATATCGCCTTATGCCATCTATCACCTCTACATCGCATAGCTGCCCAAGCGAGGGCGCTTGGCCGAGGGAGTTGAAGATGGACTGACTGGGCGCAAAGCCGCGGAGCTTTTATGTTGCTTTCGTGCGCTTTGCTGCGCTGTCGAATAAAGTCATCTTCTCGAGGAATGGCCAGGCATGGCCTTGAAATGCGGCACCCGTCTGGCGTTCGTTAGCTTTGCAACAAGGAAGACTCTGACAAGTGACCTCCTCCTCTTCTTGCATACGACGCATTGCAGAGGAGTTAGTTGTGGGCCATGGGTTGATGAGTGGCGCGGTTGAAGGCTTGGAAATTTGTGCTGGATGATGGCGCTGAGAATTATTGGACGGTGACGTTCTCGTGTGACTTTTTGATTACCTGGAGCAGCTAATGTGTTGTAGATATAGTGGACCACTTCAGCGAAGTGTCTCTTCAGACGCCTCCTCTCCTCTTCCTCCTCGAAGTCCTCATTATTCTCCTCGTAGTCCCCACTGTCCTCCTCGTCGTTGATCTCGATAGCGGCAGGCTTGACGAACTTGGACAGATTGAAGCGTCGAAGTGAAGCGCTACGTTGAGCGGATTCGCTGTCGGGTTACCGAGAGGAGTCCTGGAGGCGGCGAGCAGGATTCTTGGAAGGCGTGTTGATGACATCGTCAAAGGCACCGTCAAGACCGAAGACTTTGGTCATTGCCGGCGGTGAGGAAAGAAATAATGCCTCCAAAGTCCATCGTCTTCCGCATCCTTACCTTGCAGCCATTTTCGGGGGGTTTCGACCCATGGCGACGGACTCTGCATCGGTGTCTTCATTTCGCGCTTCTTGGTAGCCTTACGCCGGTGTCCATGCTGATGAAGTGCTCAACCCGTGTCACGATCAACGTGTAGCTAGCTCGATTCTCGTGCCACTTCTGTCGAGCTACAGCGCACGCTTGCGCATCGGCGTCGACGAGACCTCCGTGCACTCAGTAAATAATGTTCGAAGTGTTCATCCGGAGGGGTTCCAGCTTCGAAAGCAATGTCGGCTGAGAATGGCGGCTTGGTCGAGCTGACTAGCTTTCCAGAATGGGGCCCAGCCTTGATCTTCTTGCAAAGCTCGGCACGGACAGATTTGGTGATAATGAAAGCGCCGGCAGAGATCACGCCTGGGCTCTCGACAATACTACTAGTGGTACCCTTGGCACTGCTAGGAGAAAGCTGGTATTCGGGAGGGGTCGCTGCGAGTGCCTTGGAGAGATCCGGATCCAGGGATGGCGATGTGCTGCGGTGCGCGCTCGCCTGGGTTGGCAACTGTTGAGAGACACGGCGCGCCGCTGTTGTGAAGGTTGGCAATTCGCTCGTACCGCAGTGTAATCGAAGATATGAGGACAGAGGTCGCTGCGGTCCCGTTCGAGATGTATCTGCCGGCGAATTGCGGACGCGGGAAGCGACATATTATCACTCCTTTGAGCGGCGGTCTCCCCCAACCTCCACTTCCGCCTCCGCCTTCACCTCCATCAACGGCGGCTCGTTCAATTTGGAATCTTACACCACCCATCCGGCCCTACATGCGCTCTCCTCCAGCCTCATCCAACAGCTCCCTTCCCTCGGATCCTTCTTTCACCTGGGACCCTTCAACCAGTGTTCTTTGCTCAACGTGGACATCTTGCCGATCACATTCAGCTGTGCCCTAGATCTCCCGTGTCCAACACCGACTCCTCCCCCGCCCACCCTTCTCCATATCCGACGTCATCTGCCTCTTCATTTCCGGCGCCATCTACCGCTCCACGTTTCCGCCATCCACCTCCCAATCTCTGGCGCCGTCTGCCTCCCCGTTTCCGGCCGCGTCATTGTCCCACATAGCTTTCGTGTGCCATGTTCCTTTCTTCGCCACTAGGACTTTGGTCGAACAGCGATCGTCATGCTCGTGGGGTGACTGTTGTATGCAAGAAGGAGGTTCGTTTGAATTGAGTCGGTCGGTCGGCCGGTCGGTCGGATGAGGATCGTTAGGTGTTCGGTGATGAGGCGTACGGTGAGGTAAGTGAGGTGCGGGTGTAAATCGGGCGGCTTGGAGACGATGACGATGGCTTGATGGAGCCAGCGATTGGTAAGGTGTTTCTCGGCTTGCGGAGGTAGTTGCAGTTGAGGTCGTTGAAGTTCCGCTGTGGGAGAAGTGTTCCGCGGTGCGAAGGGCGGATGAGGAGTTGAGAAAGAGCAGCTCAAATAATCGAGCATCTCATTGATGGTGATGTGCGTCCATGAGACGTTGTTCACGTCCTGTCAAAGCAGTGGGTACGTATAACGCTGTTTCATTGGAAGTTGCGCTGAGTGAGGTCATCAGCCGATGCGCCGGAGAGGGAGGCAGAGACTTCGCGATGAATTACTTGTCGCTCTTCAGCATCCGATTGAGCGGAGATGGCTCGCAATCAATGAAGGGATTAATCGAGCCTGAATGTCGGAGCATTGGGTGGAGGGCATAACGATGTCACTCTGGGTTGAGGAGACCCGCAATCGGAAGGAAGTGATCGAGTGGGTTGCTTGGTGTCAGATGAATCTACCAATCGATCACGAAGATATCATCTTCTTGGTGTTGATTTTTGATCTTGCGCGAGGCAGAACTGTCCTCTCGATCAGGTCTGTAGCGAAGGTCAGTCACGTCGAACGATCGGAGCTTGAAGACGAGCGTATACGGCGTGGCCATCGAGGGCATCTTGATGATTCAAGGTTCTGACCAGAGTGTGCTGGAAGGAAGAGGTAAAGCGACCTGAGGCGAGGTATAACAGGATGAGGTTGAACTTGTTTGTGCGACATCGAATGAAATTAACAGCTGGACTCAAACATATTACATACACCTGGACCCCAAAAACCACTTTGCTCGTACATCAGGAAGCGAATCGAACATTCACGCCGTGTCCAACATTTCGACGCCCATTCTGCAATCGATCAGACTCAACGCACCATTCCCACCATCCCATTTGCCCACCCTCAATCCGAGTCTCCCGAATGGCTGGCCTCCGAGCTCTCCTCCTCTGACGACTCATCCTCATCCATCGAAGAAATGGAGTCAGAAACGTTCGAGCGCTTGTACTGTCCTCGGATGACGTCTTTCAGCGAGATGCCTACATTATATCGACAATGTCAGCAACCCTTATCATCGCAGTAGATCGAATCCGCGGCTTCATAATCTCCATCGAACATACCAAACTGCTTCCTCAATCTCCGCTCGGCCTCCCCATCAGAGCGGGCCTGTTTCAGGACTTGCTTGATGTTGTTGGCGTACTCATTCGACATGTCCAAAGCCGGAGAGCGGACAGTAGAGAGACGGCTAGTAACGCGCATAGTGTTCTGGAAGGCACCCTTCAACTCCAACTGGGCAATGCTTAAAGCGACAAGGGCGTTGCGGGAGTGGTGAGCGACGGTGTCGCAGCGGTGTTTGCGATGACGGGAAGCCGTGTTCGGGGGGATGTCGAACGCCTCGGCCAGAGTCTTGCTGGAGAGAATGTGTTCGCGAAGGGTCTGAGATCGGTGGGTGTTTTGGTTAGAGTCATTCATTTCAACGAAGCGGAAGCGGTGGGACAGGAGCTTTTGGAATGGGAGCTGTATTGCACTTACGTCGGTGTATGAGAATCTCTCGACGGACTTGTCAATCATAAGCCCGTCACCGAGGTTTGCCTGACAAACGAGGCTATCCATGGCGGTGATGACCTTGCGCATGCAGACTGTAGTGAGCTCTGCTCCTTCGAGGAAAGGGACGCCGAGGACACGCAACAATTCGATGAACTGTTGGGGAGTAATGAACCATGGACACCAGAGGTTTTTGGCGGCGTCTTGCAGGATGAGTAGTTTCTTGTCCTAGTAAGAGATGCAGAGTTAGCGAGGGCATACTCAATCGGAGGAAAAGGATTGTACCTCTGGCATCACGACCCTCGTTCCGGAGAGAAGGTCAAGTTTGGTCTTTCCCATCCATACCAGCTATGGATACTGGTCAGCAACGAGGGCATTCTTTGGAGCGCAGTGGGACGGACCTGGTATTGATATGGAGTTGGAGGAGACATTGCGATGCTTGGAGTTGGACAGAAAACAGGAAGAGCGAATGAGTAGGAAACAGGAAGAGTAAGTGAATGGACACAGGAGGAGTGAACGGACAGGAGCCGGGGAGACTTGAATGGCCAGGGCTTGAGAGTGATGTTCAAGATGGTATGAGTGAAGCAGCACGCAGCAGACATATATACTTGTAGCGACATCAGGAATCCCATCGGAGCGGACGACCAGACCTACTCTGAAGCGTTGGGAATTTCCACGATTGGCGCCATAGTTGGGCAAGATCTATTTCAAAACGCTGTGGAGAGACATTGAGATTGCAGATTCAGAATGGCGATGCTCCGCAGTATCGGCTTGAACCGCAAGAACCAGCCATAGGTGTTGTCGCAGTTGCATCCTTGGCAGATGACCGTGTCAAGAAGTCCCAACGAGACAGACTGCCCAGTTCATCAAAACTGTCAGATTGTTCAGGACACTTGATCCATGTTGCGTGCAGGCCGTACCCGATCATGGTCAAAGAATCCTTGAGACTGGTGTGCAACTTGCAACACAGCAAGCATGTATGGTTCATCGATAGTCTCCGGGTGGCGGTTTCGTCTCAATGATGGCGATGTCAACATGTCGAATTCCGGCGCGTGTGTACACCAATAATTTACTCCGGAATGCGAATGTCTCGTAGAGTCAGTGTTAGGGAGTCCATCGACCGCGCAGGAACCTGAGCACTTGATGAACACGAACTCCGCCACAGTCCATGATCCCTCCCGAAGGCAGCGATGGACGACTGGGCGTTGCAGTCGACGCGACCGCTGACGAGAAGATCCAATAGCATATTGGCGGCGATCCACACCACGGCAGCATGTTCGAACAATGTAGAGGTACGTACACAACCATTTCGAACGTGCTTGGCTGCAGCAGCTTTTGGTGTATCGGCATGCTTCTTCGGTATCCATGTTGTCAGGCCTCTTCCGCTTCGTCTTTATGCAGCCTGGCCGTCGACTGCAAGACTACAACCGTATCGTCTTGCTCGCCATGTTTCCTCCGAGCCAGAGTCATTGTCCCTCCTCTCCTCCGCGTATCAGACCTTCCGGCGGCCAGCCATGAGCAGTCTCCAGCAGACCTTCTCGAGTCCCGGGTTGTTCTCGTTTCGGGGTGAGGGCAGGCGTGCGGAGGAGATGATCGGATGGACAGTATTGAACATTTGAAGTGAGGCGGTGTCGATCGAGGACAGGTTTGTCTGTAGTAATTCTCAGCGTGCTTATCATGAGTTGCCGGAGACATGGATGTCGAAAATGCGGGCGCGAGAAAACCCGTGAATTCATTCATGGAAATCCGAGTGGAAAATCGAAATGGAACTAGTTCTAAGGTACCCGCGGGGCATCTAACCGGACCCTTCGGTTCTGCTCCGAGTCACCCTCACCAGCCCACCATCGACATCTCACCAATCTCGCCGGTTCTCACGTGCACCCACGATACCACGCAAACATGCCAGAACGCCAGTGGCAAGGCAGCATTCCTCTCCGGAGAATACAGTGGAAGTCTGCAAGGCGCTCCACGCCTCGGACTGGACATCGACGAAGTTCACACGGACGAAGCAGCGGATGCTAAAGGAAGGACAATGGCGATCCGACATTATCATGTTGTATGGCTGGGTGCGCAGATGGGCTGGAAGTCCTCGTCGCGGCGCTCAGGTAAATCGATGTGAGAACAACTACCCAAGATTCCATGCTTACAATCAAATCATCACAGCCTCTGAGCCACACTTCATCACGGCCCGGCCCTGTTCGTCCTCCGCGACCTTGAAGACCATTCACTAATCACTGCGCCTTGATCTGTCCGCTCAATTCGTAGGCTCTACCTTCCGCCCATTACTACGCGATCCACGACCCTGCTCGGACGATTCTCTCCTACCAGCCGCTCACGACATATCTCGCACGCGCACAGTCTACGAATAACGCGGTGGTAAAACTTTGGAGGAAGGTCCGTCGAGGTAGAGGGAGAAAAGCAGGAGTTTGACACGTTACCACGCCATAGGCGGAGGACTCGGAGAAGAAGGTGTTCCTGTTGGAGAACGGGGCATTTCTGAGCAAGAAGCTCAAGGGCTGTTGGCTGATCTTTGGACACCGGTCATCGCATTTCGCGAGTTTTCCTACAACATGCGGCGGGTATGAGCAGTGGCAGGTGGGCAAGATTGCTGTAGATGTGGATATTGAAATCGTGCATAACCTTCAGACCGTTGGGGAGGACCCTTCCGATCCAGGCAGACATTCTCCTCCCCTCACCCTCCGAAGAGTCTCCATTCCTTCCGGAAAAGAGGTCCACAAGCAGGCCGTGATCTTTGCGGGCACAAGTCTCCGGCCTACGAAACCCACCCTCATCTTTCTCGCCCTGGGCGGAGGAGAGGCATGCTTGAATTTGATCTTCTTTTACGAGGCTGGATGGATGTCGCCGTGATGGGACGACGCCAATGTCGTATGCCCGCCGCGTCCGACGATAAGGTATCGAAGACTCCTCCTTGGTGCAAGACATGTGAGATGGCGCTACCGTGTTCAGGAATCTCCGTAAGCTAACTTCTCCGCGATCGGGTCGATCATCTTCCTCTCCTGTACGCAACCTTCCTCTTCTTCCGCGACTGCTTGAGGGCGCAAGGAGGCAGGCAGTAGGCAGTACCTACTACAGCTGTAACGTTAGCAGAACGAACGAATTGAGTACGCAAAACGCCATGATTGCTCTCCCTGTTAAGGAGTCAGTGCGCGGGCGGATGAGCGTTGCCTGTTTGCCAGTCGCCGAAAGTGCAGATGTCGAATGCTGTCGCATGTCGAGATGAGAGGCGTCGGAGAGAGAGGGTTGGCCGTCGCGGGTAAGGATCGTAGCAGGACGGGGTGGGAGGATTCTCGTAGATTTAGCTTGGGAAGAAGATTTTGGACGAGAGGGAGAGTGCAAGGTCAGAGAGGCAGGCGTCTTTCTCGTAAATTGCTGACGTTTGTCGCAGATGAGCTATGATCTATCTACTTTTGGACATGTCGGACGAACATTGCTTGGTATACAAAGGAGAGTTGTCGGCGGATTAGTGGCTGGGCTTTCTCATGCCCTTCTGGCGAATCTTCTTCACCTCCTTCTTACTCTTCTTCTTGCCCTTCTTGTTCGACTTCTTGCCTCGCCTCTGTGGCGTCTCGGGAATCTCCTCCTCAAACACGCCTCCGACCTCCTCCGTCGAATGTGAGCTTCCTGCCTCGGCCCGGGGTACAGTGAAATGGGAAGCCTCCTTCAGCATCGGTTGAACTGGATCCTTGCCGTTGCTTTCAGGGCGAAAGCGTCGATGGTCTGATCGTGAAGAATGTGGGCGTCATGGCGCGACGAGTCGGCGGCGGCGTGTTTCGATGTTCGGTCGCCCTTGTCCTCCTCGCCGACCCTATCCTGTATGTCTACATCCGAGCTGCCGGCTTCACCCGTCGCATCGTGTGTCTGCTCGATTATGTTCCAGTTGACACATCGGTCGAATGAGTTCAGGATGACCTTGGCGAATTTTCTCGCTAGCTGCCGACGATCATTACCCTGGAACGTCGGCGGAATCTCAAACATCTCTTCGACGTGTGGTAGCATGGCGGCGATAGCCCATCTCTCGGGAAGACATCCCTGAAATGCTTTGCACACCAACAGCCACTCGGACTCGTCCTCCCGGTTCTTGTCCATCTTCTGACGTGCTCGCAGAACTCAGGAAGTGGACTCGGGAGCTATAAGTCGAAGTTTCTCCTCATCGTCCCGAAGCCTCTGCGCTCGGGATGAATCGAGAGGAATTCCTCCTGGTCGAGCTGAAGATGGAGAGCCTTGAAGTTGCTAACTTCGCGAATCATGTGCTGGGTCTAGAGGTCCCATCGTTAGCATTACAGATATGTGTGGGTGTGTACACGTACCGCGCAACGCTTGCTTTTATGTCTGCTGGCCATGACCGCTGAACAGGGAAGTGTGTCTTTAGAAGGGCTGAACGAGTCCGAAGTGATGATGTTCCTCGTCGTGATTTGCTTGGATGAGGGAGCCAAGATTCGCGACTGCGGAGGGACAGACAGCACCTGTATGTCCATGGCCATGTCCATGGTCGGTACTGTGCATGAAGCCGCCAATATTCACGGGTACTTCCTCGTCAAAGGAGATGACGTGTGCCGGATGGAGACATTTACCTGCTTTACGATTGAATTGGACTGGACGGGACTGGACTGGACTGGACTGCATTGAGATGCCTACTGCACGCACCCAGCTAGGCGATGAAATCGTAGGTACATTGTCGAATTGAGGGCACGCTCCTTTGATTTCACATGGGTCGTCATGCGTGAGGGAGAGAGAGAGCAGGGAGTGTGAGTGTATATAGTACCTTGGTACCGTCTCATTGAGAATCTTCGTCGCCGGTGAGAGACTCGCTCGCCTGTTCTCTCGTTGGCGAGGTTAGAATAAGAGTCCGTGTTTGACTTTCATGGCGGTGGAGTAGTGCACGCTCCTTTCCAGGTTAGTTCTAATAAGTCCCGAGGCTCAGCCTCGGACCGAGCCTCTCTGCCGTTCCGTCCCGTCTCGGCCGATCATTGCACGCAGTGCAATATAAAAATGCGGGTAGTCAGCAAAAAGCTGGGTTGGCCGCTACTCGCGTCTGATTGGTCGCTCAATTCTGCAAGCGCCTTGGCGGCTTTCCCCGCGGAACTTCGACTTTGCCCTCCTCCCTCTACCTTAAATATCTTTATAACTACTTATCTAGCTTAAATACTAATAAGGAAACATATAGATCTATACTTCTTACGTAGGAGAATAATATAATATAGAAAGATTCTCTTAAAGGGAGGCTACTAGAGCTAATACGGACTAAGAAGTCTAATAAGTAAACCGCTATCGATCCGGGTCTCCCGAGGTATCGTTAGAAAGGTAGGACACCGAGGAGCCGCGGAGACTAGCCGGGCAGGCTACCGTATTATTTAGAAGCCGTATTTATATAAATATCTACTAAATAGGGTAACGAACCGCTAAGATAAGACTAGAAATAGAGTTCTCGATACTTACTTTATCTATCCTAAACTCTATATTGTTTAAATTTAGCGGCCCGAAATTTTGCCCTAGGGGCGACCCTAACTAACGCCTTCGCGAAAACCGGGAGGGCGTTAGTCGCGGGTATTAGTAGCGATATCTCTACGGGTAATAGTCGGATTAATAAATAGACGATAGTGTTAGAATCGCGCGGGTTAATTACCCTATCCTAGCTACCGGTTTCGCTCTACCTCGCCGTCTTAAATATCGTCCCCGGGGCGACCCTAACTAATACCTTCGCGAAAACTAGGAGGGCGTTAGTCGCGGGTATTAGCGGCGATATCTCTATAGGTAATAGTCGGATTAATAAATAGACGACGGCGTTAGAATCGCGCGGGTCGATTACCCTATCCTAGCTACCGGTTTGGCTCTACCTCGCCGTCTTAAATATCGTCCCCGGGGCGACCCTAACTAACGCCTTCGCGAAAACCGGGAGGGCGTTAGTCGTAGGTATTAGTAGCGATATCTCTACGGGTAATAGTCGGATTAATAAATAGACGACGGCGTTAGAATCGCGCGGGTCGATTACCCTATCCTAGCTACTAGTTTTGCTCTACCTTACTGTCTTAAATATTGTCCCCGGGGCGACCCTAACTAACGCCTTCGCGAAAACCGGGAGGGCGTTAGTCGCGGGTATTAGCGGCGATATCTCTACGGGCAATAGTCGGATTAATAAATAGACGACGGCGTTAGAATCGCGCGGGTCGATTACCCTATCCTAGCTACCGGTTTCGCTCTACCTCGCCGTCTTAAATATCGTCCCTAGGGCGACCCTAACTAACGCCTTCGCGAAAACCGGGAGGGCGTTAGTCGCGGGTATTAGC
>JYJE01001508.1:20564-31384 GCA_000983655.1 Zymoseptoria brevis
CGCCCGGGTCGGTTTACCCTATATACCTCCTCGCGTCGATGTTAGACGAGTTTTAGTAATAAGCTTTCCGACTAACGCCTTCGAAAAGTAGGTCCGAGGGTGTTGGCCGCGATATCTCCGCGAGTATTAGTCAGATCGACAAACGGACGACGGCGTTAGAATCGCGCGGGTCGGTTTACCCTATATACCTACTCGCGTCGATAACGGACGAGTTTTAGAAATAAGCTTTCCGACTAACGCCCTTAAAAAGTAGGTCCGAGGGTATTAGCCGCGATATCTCCGCGAGTATTAGTCGGATCGATAAGCGGACGACGGCGTTAGAATTATATAGGCCGGTTTACCCTACTACGATAGTCGAGGTAAAAGGATAGACTAATCTAGGAGTCGAACCCGTAGTAATAGTTATAATCGATACTTATATTAGACGCCGCTTTCGGGAAGTTTATCTAGCCGGGATCCTACCCGGACGGCGAATGCTACGACTATACTATACTAGACAAATTAGTTAAGGGCTAGAAATTTTTCCTACTTATATAGTTTAATAATTATACTACTACTCTCTTCTACTATAACTTAATAACGAGTCGAGCTATCGATAAACGGAGTACGCCGTTCGATTTACCGTCCTCGGTTCTATCGGATAACGTATTAAAATTTTTATATATATCGAAACTTAAATTTTAGTCTTTAAATAACGCTATAGTACTCGCGGTCGAATAACTTTATAATAAGACGAGCTATCGATAAACCGAGCAAGCCGTTCGATTCGTATAAGGTAAAGCTATACTACTAGTAGCAAAAAAATATAAATAATATCGCCCCGGGCAATACCTAGAGCTTCCTCTTCTAAGTCGTATATACGTACCCGAAGGTTTATATATACGCTTAGAAGGGGCCTTAACACCTATCGGTGCGGCTCTATAGTTAGGTTTCCTATCGTACGGCTATATAGGCACTAGTCCCTAAGTGTACTAGGCAACGCGATAGTAGTAAACGAATCTACCTATCTCCCCGGGTTTCCCCGTTCGGAAGCTTCTAGGTACACGCTATAAACCCTACTAGTAATATCCTAGGTTCTGCACACCCTAGATACGCCCCCTTAATAATAGCTCCCTCCCAACGGGCGAGGCAACTACGTCAACCAATCGCGTAGATTGTGAGGGTAAAAATTTTTTGCAGCTTATGTACCTTTCTTTACCCCGCACCTAGATAGCTTAGCTGGTAAGGCGCCACTTTCGGTGGAAATTGCACTACGTGCAGCCTATTCGGATTCCAAAATACGTATCTCCCTCGTCAATCATCATCATCTCAATCAGATCATCATATCACCCATCCTGCAGGTCAACTTGCGGTGTAATCTTGGCATCAGCCGAAGTCATCATTCATGGGCTCAGTGCAATTGGACGGATCTCTGCAAAACATGCGATCTTTAGACCTATCGAATGACCGGCTGCGTGCTCGAGCGTCGTACCCGTCTTGGAGATTCTCCACCGTACGGATCTGCAAACAAAGACCCGTCCGTCTGCGTCGCCAACGAACCAATCGAGACGACTGTCTGAAGCAAGATCAAACTGTCGTCATCGGGAATAGATTGTAAACACCAGCCTGCAACAGCCCAGCGGACGCTGCCCTTCGTTCCTGATTGGTTATGAGTTGAGTCCTCTTACCCCTCGTTCTGCATTACGGATCAACCCCCCCCGTGGGAGTGGTCATCTAAAATGATCGGGGGAGTGGACCCACCAAGATGCAATCGATCGAACGAAACGTCCAGCCAGTAAGAGGATGGAGCCAGCCTGTTGGAACGATCGATTGACAACCTACGTGAGTGCTGACAACTCTACAGATCTGATTGTCTCCAGCACGGATGATGTATTGGCAGATAATTTTGGGCAGGATCCGGGACTTCAGGCACAATGGAACAACGTCGCTGAAGCCAGAAGTGAACTTCAGCTTCGGGTGGTTCGACCGCCACATCGCTGGTCGCTGAAGGAGTAATCTCATCAAGTCGACGAAGCCGGCCCGCTCGGGCACATGTCTCGCGAGTTGCATACTGATCCCTCATAGTGTGGCGTATGTCTCTCGTCAAAGCCATGAGCAATTTGACGTCTGAACTGTTGAAGCCATCGTCAGTTTCGTCTCAGGCGGTCTGCCAGCCACTTTGGAGAACATACATGTATACTTCCGACGATCGCATGGGGCATACGTCCTCCTCTCTACACATTCGTTCCATCTTCGTCTGGCCAACGGACCAGCTTCGCTATCTGTTGAAGACTTTCGCTCTACCATCGCTACTCTCTTCCTGCCAGCGAACCGCCGAGCGCCGGCGTGCAATGGCCCACTTCCAACATGAGGTGCGGAGCCAAAAATGAAGAACAAGACTCATGATGCTAACTTGCTGTCCAAACAGGCCATATGGATGGGAATGACGAAGAAGGACATTCTTGCAAGAAGGCGACTCAACATGAGCTCCGTATGTCTCATCCCTCGCCATGTGCTTATTGATAATAAACGACTCATACTTTCCCAGACGGCCAAACTTGCGATCCTTCAGGATGCCGCCAAGAACATGTGGTGCAAACACTTCATGACTCCTCGTCAATTGGTAGATCTCTTAGCTCGACTCGCTTGTCCCTTTGCCGAGGGCGAGGACATCACCGAGATCTGCATGGACAAGACTCTAAACACCATTGCGGGCCTTGTCGTCGAGCAGAATCTTGGCCCGGGCCTGTGGTGCGACATCGACGAAGGCTTCTCGCTCACCAAGGTAAGTGGTTCTTTTCAATGCCTCGACGTGCAAAGACTAACAAAGAACAAGAGTCTACGGAACCGTATTCTTTCCAGCACAACTCTCGCAGAGGCCATCGATGTGCCAGCTCTGGAAGACAAAGAACAGCGAAAATACCTTGTGACGGATATCGCACACTTGCCCAAGGCTAGACTGATGCGCGATGCCCTTCGATTAATCAAGGAGGAGGGACACTTCCACAGAGGCCGAAAGACGAAAGCTAGTGTCAACTCGGCGAGTAATGGCATGTCGCACAAGTCCATCGACGAGATGATCTCACTTCTGAAGCGCACATCATCTGATCGAGCCAACGGGATGCTGCAGACCAAGTTCGGTATGTCGTGGACTTTGACGTAGACGGTATGATCTTGCTGACTTGGACGGACAGGCCTCACACTCGACGACATCATCAGCAAGGGCTTCCACCCTTTCATCTTCACAGGCGAGAGCGATAGCGATGTGGATGTGGATTGTTCGGATCAATCGGAGGAGAGCTCGGGCGAGTCCTCGTAAGACGGATCCGGGTCAAGACTCTCGAGAGCGTGTGGTTTTGTGCAAAGCAGATTGGAACTCTGAATGTATAATAACGAGGTGAATAGTCAGGCGTATTACATTGCAGCTGTGATGCTCCCGTGGTCTTCACACACCGCATCCGTATTGGAGCGGATCAATTACGCCCACGTGGCAAAGATGATGCAGCCGACTCCCGAGTGGCACAGCATTATGCACTCTGCAGGCCCGCGCCGCTGCGAGATGATTGATGTCGTGCGACATTTGCTGGCGATTTACAATAAACACACCAATGCCACTTTTTCCTCCTCCCATTCCATCGTATCCTATCCCGTCGCTTTCTATCCCATCGCATTTCCATCGCACCTGGCACTTTGTGCCCGACCAAATCACCTCACGTCCCGACCTTGATATCAGATATCCCATTCAGCTCCCGTCGTGGCGCATTCTTACACAAGATTCGTGAGTACTCTGCACTGTGATGCTTGATCCAAAGCTCTCCGCAGTGCGTGCTGACCGATTCCGACGGCGCAGGAGTTCAACGGAGTGCCGTTCGCCAAAGTTCGTGCGGAAGAGCTCCTCGGCACCATGACACTGCACCAAGTGGCTCTGATCGCTGAGTGTCTGAACAAAGTGCGGGAAGATGGGAGTGTACGAGATCTCTTTGACCGTGGCCGTCCGCGGCCTAAAATTATCGCAGCCATGGTCAACGGCCGCGTCGCGAAGCTGTTCAAATTGCCCCAAACATCTCGGAGTGGGATCTCCGCCGAGGACTACGCAGACTTGATTCGCGATCTGGCGGAATCTTCTCTGCGTACGTTCTACAGCGAGGACAATCTGAACTTTGTTGAGTCCCGCTGGACAAAGATCCAGCAGATCATTCATCCTCGACGCACAACCACACCGGCGGATATCCATCGACAACTCGAGATCCTCGCGCAAAGTTCTCCCGATTCATCGGCAAACTCGGCCTCACCTACGCCATCACCGCCACGGACCCCTTCGTCCCGGAGCCCGTTCAGACTTCGATCAACCTCGCGAGTATCATCCTTGCCGGGTCCCGAGAAACACACACGGCGGCCCTCGACTTCTTCTTCTTCTTCTTCTTCTTCTTCGAGACATGCTCCTTCACCGCCAGTCTTGACTGGAGATGACCGATATCTCTCTCCTTCCCCGGATTTGTTACCACCACCCTCCACACCAAGATCACGCCCGATTTCTTCGTCGTCGAAGCGTCCTACGCCAACAAAACCATCACATTCGTCCCGTCGTTCGTCCCGCCGTTCGTCGTTGTCGACCTCGTCGTCGTCATCATCCACCACCGCGGGATCACCGCGCCCTCGCACGCCCTCCTTACGAGGCCCGTTCACTCGACGTCGTTCAAGCACCAGCGCCGCGCGCGCAAACCCTCAGCCGCTGCCGCGCTCACCGGCAGGGAGCAAGGCACAAGAAGATCGAGCCAAAGTCAAGCTGGCAATCAAGAAGTTGGAGGTATCGAAGATGGACAACGCAAAGTGAGGGTACGGCATCAGACGAGGAATCGCTCGGACGATTGAGTTGTCCGCATGACTTTTCAATGGAATTCGTGGCTTGTTTGGTGTCATGATTCGTAGCTTCAATGACATGGTTTCCCTTTCTCGTTGACAGTGCCGATGCAACATCCTGTACTGCACGAACAAAGAGGGCGAGTGTCAGTCGTAGTCCGCCGCATCTGTCGTTGGCAATATCCAGGCTAATACTCACCGACAGACGGATGTGTCTTAGACTGGTGGACGAAGAAGTTGTCATCGTTTTCGTTGTCCTTCGGCGACGGTAGTGGTGTCATTGTCTTCTGCTTGCCCTGTAGTCGTATGTGTAGGCAGCGAATCCTTCGCTGCAACTTAAGTGTGCGTTGTGGCCATCGCCGGAGCGTAAGGTCGGGCTTACGACAGCACCGGCACTGCCACGGTCGACAAACACACGGCTCTGCATATCAGCCGGTGCGGTCGCCGTCACTGGAACGGTCGACCTCATTAATTGAGATTCCGTGAAGTCGTCCATGAACTGACTAGCATTGACGAGCTTCTTCCTTTCACGCAACATCTTGGCCTTCTACTCGCGATGAGCCTCGGGCTGCTCCGACGTAAGATCTTTGGAGTTCGTCCGTGTAGTAGCCTTCGTTGCCTTCTTCGCGGCGCCGGCAATGCGGACTTGATTACGCTGCTCATTCGCGGCGGCAACAGCAGCCACGTTAAGCTCACGCTCCGTGTGCTTGAAAATTGTGCTGTTACTTGCCTTGCTGGTAAATGCTGCTTTCCACTTCCCAACCCAAGGACGAGCTGGTAGATCAACGAGCAGTGCATCTGAGGCACGCTCGTGACGCCCGTCCATGGCCCGCTTCAGAGCCTTAGTGTTTGCGACAATCAAGGTCTACGAACAGCTCTGCTTCATAGACCGCTGAGTGTGGCATTGGAGTCGCCTCTTAATGCCATCTCATGGTCGCGGTAGAAATCACCTGCGTCGACGCCAGGAAGGGCTGCCAGTCCGTCCACGTGCATTGAGTTCACCTGCCACATGTAGCTCAGGCGTGCTGTTGATGGCACGGCGCGGACGATTCACGGACAGTAGAGCCGCCATGGCATTGCTGGATCTCACCGTGCCAATGAGAATCTAGGCCATGAGGCACGCGCACGCCGAAGAGAAAGCGTCCGAAGAGCCGGCAGTCAGGCCAGCAGTCGACTAGCCGCTCTTGTGATCCGAGCGCTGTGGTTGAAATGCGGTCAAGCAAAGCAAAGTCCAGCGCTAGCTTGTCGATGAGGGTGCCTCGCAGTCTGCGTACTGACTGCGACTTCAACTCCACGAGCCCGAGCCGCTCTATCAATCTGCGGCATTCCTTCTCGATCTGAAAGCATGCATCTCCGAGTGACTTGTGTGTCGTGAGTGGCTCGGGGATGACCGGATGGAAGCTCCTACCGCGCTGCGAGGACGCAGACCCTCTATGCGAATTCAGCGGTCACTGATATAGGACTTCTCAGTGTCTTCCCAATCATCGATGCAAGCCTGCCGTGGTGTCCTTCAGTTGAGGTAGTGGTGCTGCCTTCGCATGTTGTTACACTGGGTCATCCAACACGCCCCCCGACAACCCCTCAGCACCCGCGATGCGGCTCTCAGTGTTGCTTACTGCATGCTACTAGCGGAATTACGTCTGCATCTGAGTCTTTACCAGATACAGTAAGCTAGCCGGAAGTTCACCAGTCTCTTCAAGCAGCTGATCGGGTTCATTGCGAGCTGCCATGACTACGGGGAAGCGCTCTAGTAGACCGACCACACTGCTTTCATGCCTAGGCACGATCACTTCAAAAGGAGCATGCGGACGGGCTCCAGGTTCCGCCCTCATAGGGACGAATGTCTTGGACCATGACACCCCATGCCCGACTTCACGGGAATGGGTAACTGAGAGCAAAACAATCCACGGGCGCCCTTGCCGCCAATGTGTGACGTGTGTTTGGAGACCCCCTTGATCCGGCACAGTCGGACAGTCCGACGTCTCATCCGGAGCCATCGCTCGACTTCCTCGTACGCATTCACTCGACAACCTTGCATACACTGATCTTCGCTGTTGCTGCATCAGCAAGCACTCCTCGTAATCATCTCTTCCACGTCCAGCGGATCCCTGTCAATCGTTACCTCATGGTCAACGTCGTCGCCTCCACAAACTCCCCCAGCGCTGTCTTTTCCCGATTTCAGCAGACTTCGCGCATTATTATGCTGTAGGAAGCCATGATCTCGGTGGGTCAACCGGAATATTCGCTGTCGCGGTGCAGAAAGGATTCTGAGCGTGGGTTTGTTATATGCGCCTCAATGTCGTCGACGCTTCACCTCGCTGTCGGCCATTCTTCCAAACCTCCAAGCTTTCCCCTATGGCCAACCCGAATGAGAATCCCTCCGAGAATAATCAAAAGAATGATTTGATAGTCGCCGCATTCGGCCAGACAGACAGCGCCGCTCCAAGCTGCCGTAATACTTCGAGAACGACGCGCGTGTTGAGGAGTCATGAGGAGGCTCGGACTTGGGACGATGATTTGGAACGACACGGCGCCCGCCGAGCCAATTCCTCACCACGATGGCTACCGACCAGATCTCCAGGTCTTTCCGAAGATGACCAAACCTGTCCGCATTGCTATAACCCACCTCAATCCCTCTCGCGAACCCGTCAACCCGCCGTGCGGCGTCGCATCCCACGCATTCTGTCGCAGCTGCGTGATCAAGGACTGCGATATCGAAAGTCTGCGTAAGGGCTCCTGCCTTCCTACCCTTCATGTCGACGGCCCTTCTTCACCGCCACGGAGCCCCTCCGAGCCGACGCGGAAGTGAACGCTTCAACCGGCGCCAGTCTGAACTTGACAAGCGCTGAAGGACAGCGCACAGGAGGAGCGGGATGCCGGCGCCTTCGACCTGGGACTTCTTCTAGAAACAGTGACCCATCTTCAAGCATGATACTACTGACGCCGATAGCCGACAGCCGGCGGTCGAGACGAGTTGCGGTGAAGGCGCAGGTGCTTCGGTCGTGGCGCATGGCCTCGGCAACGAGGCGATGAGGAGTATATGAATGTGCCGTACTCGTCGGTGTTGGTCTCGAGTGCGACGTTGACGTTGAGCCAGACTCTCATATGTTCGCCGGGGATGGTTGTGGAAGTTGGCCATATTTGGCCGTGTGTGCGACGTTGGGAATGGTTGCCGGGGGCGCAGGAACGGTGTTGCTTTGCTACGCCGATTGTGTCAAAGAGTCAAGGCGGCCGCGGACCAAAGTTTAGCAAGAGAAGCCGCTGCCGGCAGAGGGCACCGTCTCGGGCAGAGGAGACCGTCTCGGGCGAAGTCCCATGCTTTGATCAAGGTCGAGCCAGCGCGGCTGACACTGACTAGCAAATCATAATTGTTACCGTCCAAAAGGCGGCCGCCTTCGAGCACTCTCCGTGAGCGTTCTTGCTGTTGTGCCAATACAATGCCAAGAAGAGGTCAGCAACGACCGTAGTAGACGTGATGGATTAATTGGTCCTGTTCAGCGGCTGAGATTTTTCTCGAGAAGGCTGCGGAAAGTAGCCAGTTCGTATGTCTGCTGCCAAGCTTTCCCGGCAAGATCTTGAAGTGCGCCACTTGGAGCTGGCAGCCCTGGACGAGGAAGTTCAGCGTGCCGAACACCAAATTCTTGAAACGGCGACCAGGGCGTTCCTGTCGAGAATCCGTTCCAATTGTTGGGAAACTCACATCTACCCTGCTCTAGAGGCGGTGGTGGAGCGAGCCAGTTTCAGGCAGCCCTCTGTTGTGCAGTGTGGTCAGGTCTATCGACATTTGGCGCTGGAGACGGGGGGTGGCGTCGTCGGGCTCGCCTTAGCCGTCGGGTCAAGGCTGTGGCCAAGTATATCATCTTGACCCTGCAGGGCTGGATTGTCTTGCACACATGACTTCCTGCATGCTGGCCATTTCCTCCATCGAGATGATAAGGTGCTACAGGTCCACACTTCTCGACTGACATCTTGTACGTGGTGAAGCGTGACGAGTGACCGCGAGCCCTTGGATTCGCATCTCGATCAAAAGCCTCCCTTTGTGCGAGCTTCGTAGACTGTGGCGACGGTGATTGGCATCCTTGATCCATTCTGAAATGTATACCGCTGGCGCATTCACCGTTCCTGGTATTCTCCCGACAACAAGGCTGGAATCACGAAGCCGCTTCTTCATGGCGCCAGGCAAGGCGTGATTTCGGTCTTGGCGACTTGGGATTCTCCTTCGAAGGCGACGGCGTCGGGGAGTGGGTGGGTTAGGTAGTAGGATGCGATGAGGTTGATCAAGTTGATGTTAAGCAAGGTGTATCGCATGGTCCAGAGGCGGAGGGAGGTGAAGCGTTCGTGGTTGTCGGGTTAGGGCGAGGAAGGGATGTTGGAGCTGGAGAAGGATAATAAGGGGGAGGCCAATAAGAAGGAGAAGAGCGAGAAGAAGGAGGAGGAGGAGGAGGTGGTAGTCGGGCAAGGGGCGGCAAAGGCATTGGCGTAGGAAGTTGGCGTATGCGATGTCTGCTTGTCGTAGGCGTGCTTGAGGATCTGAGCCAGGGAGGTCCAAGTCGGAGACCGTTAAGTGTTTGACGATTGTGCTACTTAAGCATTAGATCACATCACAGTCAGATTTGCCTGAGATGTGAACAGTGAACTTTATCCCACAGTCAGAATGCTTGCGTATGGTCCTCCAACTCCTGATGCGCATTTTAGCATTGCTGCACTGCGCAGACACGCCTTCTTCGGGGGTTTCTTGTTGTCTCGTCATGGCGTGTGTCCATCGTTGCCTCTGCGACTAGGCGCGACGACCTCAGTGTCGAGGTATTCGTTCACATGGTAGTTGACAACCGCAACAGACGCCGCAGTGGCCGCTCCCAGCACGCCCTCTGAGATGCCGCGTCACTAAAGCGCTTACAGTCGTGCATATTGATGCATATACGACGTCGCTGTTGAAAGCTCTCGCCCCAGTTCCCTCGACTCTTCGCATCCCGAATGAGATGGATGTCCACGCCTCGCTCATGCCAGCGCTGTGCTTGTCAATTTGGGCATCGGCGACCGTAGCAGCTTCACGTCCGCCTTGGGCTACGTGTGGGTTCAGACGAAGGTCTGCATTCGTTGCGAGGCTTGCAAGTAAGTACTCACCAGCACTCTTTCGCTCGCCTCCCGCTCACCTATCTCCAGGGCCGCGGACGGCAGCTTCTCGATCTACGACGCCGTAGCAGAAGCTCTCCTGCATAGGGCTGGCAGATGGCTTGAGAGTCGGCCGGGCCGTCTGCTTGGCTCACCAAAGCACCCGCTCAAGAGATGCGCTCAAGAGATGCGCTCGGATCGAGCGTTGGCCACGGAGGGCTGCGCGAACCACAAGGATCTGCAAGAGAATGGACTGCAAGGACGAAGCGCAGTACTCCCTGCTGTGAGCAGCCTGCTGTGAGCAGGCTGGTGTTACTCCGGATAGAGAGATAGCATTGGGATGACCGCCCTACGGGAACGCACTGTTCGCGAGAAGTTGAAAAACAAATCCGGAGTTTCGTCGAAGCTTCGCTCCCTTGCCGGTACCTCTGGCTTCACGGCAGTCAATACCGCCTCTATGCTCGAAGCCGCCGCGAGGTCAGCACCGGAATGCATTCCTGTCGATAGTAGTAGTGGATGTTGTTCTTGCTGTGATGCGAGAGTATAAGAGTGGTGTTGTAATAAGGAAGGGAGGGATGGAGATGAAATGAACGAGACGGCGACATTGAGGATACCTGTAGTCGAGAGAATCGTTGCTGATGCAAGGAATTGTTGTTGTTGTTGAACGGTGACCGCGCAGAAGAGATGCTATGTCCCGAGCGGCGAGGGCTTCCGAGCCGACCACCCGTGTGTTGTGGATTATCAGACTGACCATTAGTGAAGTGCACGTAACTAGTGCCAAGGCATTCCTACACACAGATAGCTGAAGTGAGAATCTCATACTTAAGATTCTCTCTGCATAACAATATATACCTGCTAATTAGAGGTCT
>JYJE01001518.1:3367-20858 GCA_000983655.1 Zymoseptoria brevis
AATAAGCCGTCATATCGACCACTCTGCACCTGCTCTAGATTACCCAAAGATGTCGAGATACGTAGAGATGAAGTGCGACGTTCCGACTCGGCTCGAGATCCTGGTCTTGATGATGAGACATAGTCGCGAGCATCGTCAGCCTGGCTAGCCAACTTCTGGGCACGTTCGTCTTTGTAAGGGTCGCTTGTCACCGGTCGTTGTCTACGATAGTGCTCTCTGACCCTGTGCTGTGTCTCCTCGTCTCGCATCCTCGTCATCCTCACATCCTTTCGTGTGTACACATCGGAGTATTCATCGGAGTCACTCTCGCTCGCGTCCTCTACGTACGAACTGTACTTCCGGTCACGACCTTTCTGGGTCACTTCTTCCAGATTTCTCACGAAGTAACGCGCTGAGTGGCTTGGTGGACGCTCTTCGTACCGAGGAGCGGCTCGGTCTGAGGCCCGCGTGTCGTATACTGATCCGGGCCCACGCCTCTCCTTCGCATCCGCTCTCAACGCCGCCAATTTGACTTGAGCATCATATCGTCCACGTCTATCTTCGTCGATGAGGATTTCATACGCTGCTTGAATCTTGTAGAACTTGTCCCCAGCCTCCTCTTGCTGTCCCTCGTCTGACACCTTGTCCGGATGATGTCTCAGCACCAGCTTTCTGTATCTAGTCTTGATCGCAGCAGATGTTGCATCTCTGGGAATATCCAGCGCTGCGTATGGGTCCGCCGGTAGAGGGTCCATGGCATTGACTTGATCTGCAGAGTAGCGATGAACAGGTAGTCGCGGAGGACGAGAGAGAAGCCTCTCGTGCTCAAATACTCGCTTCAGCCTAGGATAAGGCAAATCAATGCATGTCAGATCCTCGCGTATTCTCGCTTGACAGCTGTAGGCCCGCCACCCGTCAGCTGCATGATACCAGGAGTCGAGCCGTCAACAAGCCGCAGGACTGTGGCGTCAATGTCGAAGCGAACCCATGCAAAGGGACTGTGTGAACACATCCATTTCGGCCGTATCTGCTAACCCAGCAAACCAGATTTATCAACAAGAAGTCCCCTTCCCACTCGACACCCCTCTCGCCTCCTATCACCCCCTCAATCATGCCCCGTCATCAGCGTCGTCTTAATCCCCTGCTCCTCCGCCGCCTTCTCCCTCTCCCTCTTATCCTTCTCCTCATCGTCCAACTCGTCTGGTCCCCCCTCCTTGTTACTCGACTCACTGCTACCCGGGTACGCCTCCTCGCCCCTCTGCTCCCTCTTCTTCCTTGCCATGATTACCTCGGGCGGCGTCGGTGCACCGCCCAGCGAACATAGCACTGTGTCGCTATCCGCAGTCGGCGAGTCCAAGACCATCAACTCGTGTTCCGTGAATATCCTCGGGAGGACGATCCAGCGCAAGGGAATGAGCGCCATGATGACGACGGGGAAGCCGATGGCTGCGATGGTCTGCGAGATAGCGACGGAGATGGCGACGCCGAGGACTTGCCAGAAAGTGTAGTATAGGATTCTGCTCTTCTTGAGAGTAGTGCGGGGATCCTGAGGGTCGGCGAAACGTTGCTCGGACATGCAGTAGATGAGATTCTTAGTGATATTGAAGCCGGGAATTCCACTCCAGCCAACAACGAAGAAGACTCCTCCGAACAAGCCGAGGGGCATGGTGTGCAGCACAATGAGTAGCGGGCCGGTCATGAGGCCCACGAAACCTAGCGCCATGAGAAAGTGGGAGATTCGCTGTTCGCGGACGGAGTCGGCGACGACTTTTTTGTAGTTGTGTTGGATCCATTCTTTTGCTTCATCGCTTTCTGGGTCGTCGAATTTCTCCTTGGAGGTTTGAAGGACGTCGCGGTATTCGACGAGGGAGTCGGTATGAACGGGTGCTTGCGGTACGAGGCCGTTGGGAAGAGGGATGTCGATCAGGCCGCCGACGAAGCAGGTGCAGCCGAGGAGGAAGAAGTCCCAGTGGAAACCGGCGGGTTTCTTGAGCGGGAATTCTTTTGCTTGTGCGGTGAGGGATGAAACGTTGTGATCGTAGTAGAATAGAAGAGTCATGAGGATGCCAATTGGTAGGGCGACGAAGACCCATTTCACGGGCAGATTCCAGAATTCGATGAGCCACGGGCGGTCTTGGGTTGGGTAGAATGCACGAGTGATGGGAATGCGGAGCAGGTCGGTACGTTTGATGGTTCCTGGGATGTGAGAGAAACCCGTCCAGAAGATAGTGGCGATCGGGTAGGCGTAGTCGGAGAGAACTTTGCGCATCCAGGGTCTGAAGACCGTAGATGAGCCCATGTTTTCGAGCCACCAGACTGTGGCCCAGAAGCAGAGGGCGATGACGATTCCGAGGTAGCCGGCGGCTGGGGTGGAGTCGTCGAAGTTGGAGACAAGCTCTTCGACGCCCTTGACTGTGTGAGGGACAGTGGTCAGCGGTAGTCTGTCTGTGCGGAATAGGATGTTGCAACTTACTCATGTAAATGATCGACACATACATGCCGAAGGAATTACTCGAGAAATCCGTGATGTACCGCATGTAATCGCACAAATTGAAAATCGCAGCAATCCAATGCGTGATCGCCGCCCAAATGCTGACCCAGGCGATGAACTGCGGATACAGATCCCTGATCCCCTGCGCGATGCAAATATCGTAGATCGTGTAGTTGAACAACGAGATCAAACCAGTGATGCCCACCACCGTCAGAGGCTGAGCAGATAACGTGCTGAACACCAGTGCCGCCAGTGCAGATGCGAAGAGTCCCTCGTTGATGCCGAAGAAGTCGTCCGTTCGACGCATCATGTCAAGTTGGAAGGCCAGTGCGGGGAGTAGGTTGACGAAGAAGATGCGCACGGTGGCGGCGAGAGTGCGGTAGTTGAAGCCGTCGGTGATGTCGGACCAGTAGTATGGAAGGCGGCGGCGGACATCGTAGTACATCCCCCGAAATGGGCGGGCCATGCGGTAGGACTTCCAGCCGGTGAGGTTGTCCCAATTGTATGGGTCGTTGGCGAAGGATTCTTGTCTTGAGGGCGCCATGGTGTGCTGTGGCAAGGGAGAAAAGGCCAGGCGTTGGAGAAGAGCAAGATCGATGGTGGCGTTGTTGCGATGTCTTCAATGCAGTCGCCTTTGGTCCGGAGGAAAGAACGATGCAAAGGCGGTGTTGATGATAGCCTGATATAATGCAAGGATATGTGATGCAATGCTCCAGCGCTCGTTCACAACAAAACAGTCGAGGTCGACAGCAACATGGAGGACGAAAAATCCGTGCCGTGGAAGACTCGGAGCAGATAGCGAGAGCAGATGCCACGGTGAAGAGCCTTAGTGGTGACGACGATGCAAAAGAAGCAATCCAGCAGTGCAGATCGGAGATTTGATTTTTGAGGTGAGGTGAGGTGAGGTGAGGTGAGTCGAGGTGAGGTTACCTCGTCTTTGTATCGCGCTCAAGGGACTGTGACGGGAGTGCTCAAGCAGAACAGTCATGGGCCAGGGAAGGGAGTGTTTTAATCATCAGCTACCGCGACTGCCGTACCATCGTCGGTCATACCGCCGCCATTCAAAGTTCCAACGGCGGTCGGTGAGGTGGATGATTCCATGCGACTGACATCAGCGGTACGATTTAGAGTTCGGTTGGGTGGAGTGCAGCAGGAACAGAATGGAAGCTTTTTTGGAACGCGGAGAACTCTCTTGGAAATTTCGCCAAGGGTGTCGAGACAAGTGCCGACGATGATCCTGGAATGTCAAAAATTCAGTTCCGCGCAACTTTACTGGTGCTGTGTGAATTGTCTTCAATCACCTTCGACCTGTATTTGACGATTCTGGTTACCGCAGTCGTCGGTCGTGTCTTCAAAAACTTGTAGCCGCGAGGGGCCGACCACGATACATAAGCCAAGAAGGCTTCGACCGAAGAAAGCGAGAGAGTCTGCGGCTAAATGATCCAAGGATGATGCTGCACGTGCTGTGTGCTAGGAGGTAGTCGTTCGCAGCTACCGTCCTTGGCGTCTCCCCCTAGGCAGGCATTTGGCGTCTGCCCGGGCAGTCATCGCTTGGTAATCAGGTCTCAACTCGCATCACATCCTTTGATGAGATACACCAACGAGCTTTGTGCTTGCCTTCAACCGCTGCTGGAGTCGTCTCGTCTATGATTCGATGGAACACGGATCTGATCTGACAGTTAGTGCACGCCACCTCGCGTGGTGTGGCTTCAAGTGAGTTTGGCTGAAGGGCACACGAGAGCCTTATTACTGATCCAGGTCGAACATGCATGAATGCTCGCATTGAGTTTTGGGTGAATGCAGAACGCTTCAAGAATGTCTGCCGTTTGATGTGCTATGAACGCTGCTTCTGATTTCCGCCGTTTTCGAGCGCTTTACACTTCGTTGACCGGCGGCCTGCCTTGCTTGAACGATCTGCTCGAACGGGTTAAACGTATGGGTTTCAAGACTAGCTCGTCAGTGATCCTTGACGGGACATACATACCTTAGACTCTCGTCCAAAGCATCGATCCAGTATGTGTGTGAGGGAGCATTGTCGTGAAAAGCCACCAGAGGTCGTTGCGAGGACGTAAAAGAGGGTAAGGGGAGCAACATACCTTGCGATCCAGGAAAGAAGAAAATAGGGAAGCAACTAAACGCCACTGTCCCAAGATGGGAAGCGCCGAAGCGTTCCAACGAGAGGAGAATAGGGAAGCATCTAACCGACACTGTCCCAATTAGAGAGGTAATAGAGGAGCACCTAAACGGAACTACCTCGGAATGTCCTTGACAGAGCCAGAACGTTGTCTTCGCATAGCTCATCGGATGGCAGAGTGACGAATGTGTGGTCCTGTGGAGGCTTGAAGTGTGTGTGAATCTTCATCACTGGATCAGTCGTCGAGCGTCGGAATGACGGGAGCTTGATCTTGATGAAGCGTAAGTTTGAGAAAGGGATGGTTCCGCAATGGACCCAATCCGAGGGTGCACGAAAGCCTGTGTCTTCCTCGCCGCATCGCTGTCAAGCGAAAGTGCGATTGTGCGCGGTGGATATTCAGAGAAGGCACGACCATCTCAGGATCGCAACCTGGGATACACCGAAGTGTGTCCACTCATCGATGGCGGGTTGGGAGGCCCAAAAGCAATGAGAGTTTCGTCCTTTTGAGAGACGAGAGTTTTCCAGAGACGAAAGGGACGTAAGTGTCCCAATCAGGGCCACACCGAGGTGTGTGTTCTTATCAACTGCCTGCTCGTCAAGCGTCGGAGCAGCGGATGCATTGTCTTGATGAGAGACGTGGAGTTCAGAGACGAAACGACGGTAAGCCACCGGATCAGGGGTACACCAAAGTGTAGTTCTGCATCGATGGGTCGCTCGTCAATAGTAAGAGCGAGTATCTTGTGTCTCGACGAAGGATAATTTCTGGAAGATCGCGAGCGTGCGACGCTGCGGAAGGTTGGTTTCGAGATGTCCGTCTCCATCGCTCGGCTGCTCATCAAGCGCAAGAGCGATGCATCCTTTCTCGTGGTGAGACGGTGTATTCCGAAGAGGCCACGGTCGGTGGGGACAATGGATCATGGCATGTCAAAGATGTCACAGCCGGTGAGGACCGTGAACCAGGCATGTCAAAGGGGGAACAAACCGTGAGGCTCATTACAGGGTCGTGTGAAAGTGGAAACACCGTCAGTGTTAACTGAAGGTGTGGTGTGGTTTTGGAAGAGCGATGTGTGCATGGTCGCATGGTCGATGAAGGTGAGCGGAAGGCTGACATTGTCGAATTGAATGGTGGATCAGCACAGTGCCGTGATCGTGTGGAGATTTGATGTCGTGGCACAGGATCAGCTTCGAGAGCTCTCAAGGTTGTTCGCGGGAAGTCGAAGACGAGGTATCGTGGCATAGTCTGCCGCCGGGTCATCTTGAACGGTGAACATCCGGAAAACAAAGAAATGTCGTGGATGACCTTGCTGTGGCCTTGACAGGAGGTGTAATTATGAAGTCACGACGCCCAAGGGGGCGAGACATTGCGTCGTAGCGTCTTGTACTCATGGTCGAGCTGTAGTCAAGGATCCCAGTGGGAAGTCGAAGGCGATTTTGTGTGGCAGCGTTGTTCTGCTCATTCGTCGTGAACGGCGAACATGCAGAGTGGTCAATGAAGCGCCGGAAGATTGATGAGTCCCGCACCCAAGCGGGGTGGGAACATGTACGCCGTAGCGTCGGGTGATGATGTCGGGATCGTTTCCATGGGAGGAAACGGGAAGTCGAAGATGAGTATCGCGTAGCACACGAAGGCCAGTGATTCGTCTTGAACGGGGAACGTCCGAGTCCAGAGTCCATAGAATGTCGCATGTGACATTGAGATATGTTTGGCACCAGAAGATGCATGGGAGAGTAGAGTCACGCACCCAAGATGGGGTGGGAATAGGGTACGCCGTAGCGTATGAAGCCAGTGTCGAGCAGTGCATGAGCATGAGAGAAAGTCTGCTTGATGTCGATTGGGTCACAGTGCTAGAGCTTCATTGTGGCGAGGGCAGTGTCACAGAGTGGTGGTGGTGTCCCGAGGAAGAGGTTGAGCTAGTGCAGTGCGTGTGAAGTAGTGTCGCTGCGTCTCAGGGTGTGTGTTGACAAGGTCGTAAAAACTTGTTAGTGCGAGGCCAGCTGGTGGTGGTATGGCGGAAAGAGCTCGAGCCAGAGCAGCGCGCGAGGCGAATGGGAGATGTCGCCGCGTCTCGATGTGTGTGTTGAGGCAAGGTTGAATGATGGAACTGCCCGTACGCAACAAGGTTGACGATTGACTGGACCGAGCTGGAGCAGCGCGTGAAGAGAATATGGGCTGGCGCGGCGTCTCGGTCTTGGACAAATTGTTTTTCCGCAGATGCAGGAGTGTGTTTTGGATGCGGCTGTGCGCTCGCAAGAATGGTGGTGATATGGCGATGAAGAATTCGAGCCTGAGCAGCGCGTGGAGCGAATGGGAGAAGTCGCTGCGTCTCGAAGTTGGACATTTTTCTGAAGAACCACGCCACTGAAGGCAGCCGGCGGGTGAAGCGGACATGGCAGTGGCAGCGTCTTGATCTTGACACGCGGTCTGAGTCGCCATTATCGGGTCGAGTTGAAGAGTGCCGCTGGAGCAGGACGATCGCATCGGGAAGTCGAAGACAGATGCCATCATGGCGGTCAGTGATAAAGCTGTCTCGAGCGGTGAACGTCCGATGAGTTTCTTGCTGCCCGTGTGGCGCTCGAGCTGGTCTGGCGGTGTGCCGACTTGTTGAAGAACTTGTGACAGCCGTGCTCTGCGTGGAGAGAGGGTAGGAAGTGGCAGCGACCGCGCGTAAAGCGGTGGTTCTTGACAAGTGCTCCTTGTTGAAGGGAGATAGATCTGTGATGTGGTGTCAGTATGTTTGCCTCGCACATGTGTGCGAGACCTCTGGTAGCTTTCTGTTGTTGATGGTCGTGGTGTTGTGGTGTCGATCGTGGTGGTGATGAGATGGGAAAAAGAATTGTGATGTTGTGGAAAGGAAGTCGAAAGCTGATGAAGCGGAAAGGGTTCGATGTCGGTGCGCCGGCGACGACAAACGACATGCTTGGCGTCTGGGCGGAGCGGGAGCGGAAAGTGAGACGAGTGCATGCGAATCTGCGCCCTAACGCTCGATAGAGCCTCGCTCAGTCGAGATGTTGCACAGGCAGCAGCAGAAGTGACCCAACTCACCTTCGCCGGAGAGAACTTTCCAAGACTGAGTCTGGTTGCGCCAGTATTTCGTCTCTTGCGGTGCCAGATGCGGCGGAAGAAGAGATTTCTCGTTCAGGCGAGGTCGAATAAGGGAAAGCGATGCTAGACAGACCAATGGGAAAAGGGAACAGACTTGAACAGACTTACCTTTGGACATGCTGCTCTCACAGCAGTCGGGTGTGCAACGCTCCTGCATTTGGGTATTTACGACGATACAATCCATTCCATCTCTTCGCTCTCCCTCCCTCAATCACTCCATCCCCTCCATCAAACTGACCTTGTCCAACACCATACCCCTGACACCCACCCACTCCCGCAACGCATCCCACTCCTCCCCCTCCTCATCGCCCCTCTTCTCCGCCTCCGTAAACCCCCAAGCCTGCGCAACACTATCGATAGCCGCCCTCTCCTCCTCCCGCACCCATCTCTCCCAAAGCGGCACGCCCTGAGCCCACGTCACCCGATCCATTTGGTCGTTTGCCGTCGTGACCGCCACATAGCCCACCATGCTCACCGCACTGACATACGTCATGATCCCCGCGAACGCGATATGCGTTGCCATTTGCGCGTCCATGGTTTGTTGCCAGTTGGAATAGGAGTTGGAGAGACTATAGGCTGCAATTGGGGCGATGCCGAGGCCAAACATGGGCAAGGCGGCGCGGCGGAGGAATTTGGCGCGTTTAAAAGCTTTTGTGCAGAAGCTTGTGGTTATGATGTCGATGGCGAGGCCGAGGTCGTGGGCAGATGTCGCGGATGCCAGGGCGAGGTTGGCTGTGTTGGGGTCGATTGCGGCCGAGACTTTGTTGGGAGAGGAAGGAGAGAATGCAAGGTTGCTGTTGGATAATGATGGGATGGGTTTGTTGGCGTAGAGGTTGAAGATATCCGGGAATGAGGATGGTTGATGGAGGAGAGATTGGAGCTCAACATAGGCTTTAAGAATCGCTGCTGTAAGGAACACACTCGGATCGCGGGCGATCTCTTCAGCACGAGCACTGATATGGGTGAGGAGCGAGACGCGGGTTATGGACGCTGGAGACTGGCGGGCATTGACGCTTCCTAAGAGAGCAGAGGCAGCGGTTTGTTGTTGCTGAGCAGATGGGGAGACTCTGGGACTCTCAATTCCTCCTGCTACGTGATCGTCGAGCGCAGCTCTTGCGAGTGAGTCCAGTTGTTCGAGGACGTATAGCACCCGCTGTTCCGAAGGCAGCTGCCCATCTTCGGGTTTGAGTACAGATGAACACAGCTCTTGAACACGGGCGTGCATGGATTGGAGGTCACGAGTGCCACGCCGCGCCGCTGGTGTTGACTTCGGCGTTGTGTATATCTCTGTCGCCAGCCGGCGTATCTGCAGGAGTCGTGCATGCTGCGGACTGTATTGCGGGCGTCTCTTGTTGGTACCCGTCGCCAAGTTTCTCGTCGCAGTCCATTGGGTCGTCGCGGAGAAGATGCGGGCGGTGTGTCGTGGTTGTCGCAGGATTGACAGACAGTCCTGGCAGACTGCAACTCGTCGGAGCTCCATGGTGTTCTCGGTCGTGTGGAAGAAGGTCGTTGTGATGGGAGGATGTTGGTGTGAGTGAATGTGAAGTTCAAATCGTCTGGCTCTTCGTCGGATGAATTACTGTGGCTGAAAGATCCGAACGCGTGGCTGAGGCGAGCTGGACAACCTTAAGGCCCGGACGACATCATCCTTCGATTGAAGCGCATTCGTACTTCTCGATCAATACCACAATCCCTCCACGACTTCTTCTTCAACGCCTTCTCTCCTACTTCGTCATATGTAAAGCAACACTCACTGCGAACACCACGCTCTCCGCATCACCCGACACCCGCGGAGCGGAAGAGTCGCACAAGTACAACAGCACAACGGGACAGGCTCCAGAATGCCTGCACCACCACCTCCTCCTCCGCCTCCGCCGCCACCAGCAGGTTTTGGAGGTATGAGAATCTCCTGATAATGCACAGAAGGCACACACTGATCGGACCAGGTCCACCGCCTCCACCACCCCCACCGCCCGGCAATGTTCCTGCACGACCGCCTGCGAACGTCGCGAAAGGACGAGTACGTTGAACGATAGGCTGGCAACAAGCCGAGAAGAGCAGTTCTGACGAAACGTGATAACAGGGCGCACTATTGGGCGACATTCAATCAGGAGCACGGCTAAAGAAAGTCACACAAGTCAATGATCGATCAGCACCGATTATCGACAAGGGAAAGGACTCGGGAGGCCCACCAGCGGCCGGAGCACCACCGATACCAGGAGGATTGAGACCATCAGGAGGCGGTGCGAATAGAGCTAGGAGCAACAGCGATCTTCCTCCGACAGGGTCATCTTCAAATGCAATGGAGGCAGCACCACAATTAGGCGGACTGTTCGCCGGAGGAATGCCAAAATTGAAGAAGAGCGCGGGTGGTGTCAACATGTACGATTCGGATCCTGAGACAAATGCTCGCAAAACACCTGCGGCGCCGAGTCCTCCTGCAACGCATTCAAGACCCAATGGCGGTCCTCCGCCGCGACCTGGGGCTGCACCTCCACCTCTACCTCCATCAGCCGCACCCGCAGCTCCGTCCATCGCAGCACTGAGAAACAACCTAAGACCATCGTCCTCCCACTCAACATTACAGGGAATAAGCTCCAAGCCAAAGCCTCCACCTCCGATTGGCAAGAAGCCTCCCATGCCTCCTCCGACAGGTCGAAAACCTTCAGGAATGTCCTCCCCTTCCGTTGTCAGCCTTATCCCTCCTTCGACCCCTCCACCACGACCATCAGGCGTCGCACCGCCCTCAGCACCACCTCCTCCCCCTTTACCCGGCACGGCACCAAGACCTCCCCCTGCGCCGCTATCCCGACCTGCACCCTCACCTCCCGGCGCACCACCCGCTCCATCACCTCTCCAATCACGAATAAGCAGTGTGAACGACGATGATGACGAATACGATCCCTACCGACATGACAAGAATGGCCCGCCGCCAGCACCCCCCCTCCCTCCTCCATCAGGGCCCAACAAAGAACCAAATCTAGCCGCTCTCGCAGCCCGCAATGCATTTGGTCAGAACCGCTCTCCCACACCAGCGGCTCCTCCACCACCTCCACCTCCAGGTCCAGCACAATCCAGTCTCAATCTCTCCCGACCACCACCCCCGCCCTCTGCCGCTCCAGCTCGACCAGCGACCAGCCACGGTGCGCCGCCTCCGCCTCCTCCGCCTCCTCCGCCGCCCGCAAGCCGTACAACCACTCTGCCTCCTCCTCCGCCACCTGTATCCCGGAATAGCGCATCTACAAGCAATGGCATCCCGCAATCCAGTTCCGGCGGTAGTGCGCCAAGCTCCCGCCTTAATAGCATGATGGGCGATGCATCGAGCTATACTTTGACGAATGGGAGGAGTCGAGCAGACAGTGCTGGCGTGTCATCGCTTTCAGGTTCGACGGCGAGGACTTCGGTAGGTTCGAGATTCGTGGTGCAGGATTCAAGGTGGAAGTTCCAGGGCGACGACCAGTTGCCTAAGCCGAGGGAATTCTCGGGGGCGCCGAAGAGGTATCGAGCTGGGAGGGGGAGTTCGGTGCCGTTGGATTTGAGAAGTTTAGGTCGATGATGGGGAGGGAAGGTTGAGATCATGATACCAGTCGAGAGAGCGTCTCAGTCGGTGCCTACTCGACGATGAGCATGCCGGTAAGGATAACGAGCATAGGGTCCTCATCGGAACTACAGCAGGTGGCGTCTACGGCCGACCAGGTGAGAGGTCAGCCAGGCCGGTAGCTGTTGGGCCCTTCAGATGGCACAGACCTGGCAGAAACGAGAGCCTAAGACGTGAAGAAGCAGGACCTGCGGCTACCACCAGATTCAACCTCTTTGAACCGTCTTCATACCACACTATGCGTGTAGCCATCTAGAGTCTGAAGCGTACCAATGCGCTTCCCATTCGCTTCCCAGTCGCCTTCAACCGCATCATTCCATGTTCGTCTGAAGTCGTTCATCGTATGTTGTCGTGGCCAGCTGAGATGTCTGCCTAATTCGACATGCCACTCCGCTCGAATGCCTTGAAGCTGCCATTCCAGCGCGACTGCGATAATCGTAGGCAGCAAATGTTTTGCGGGATCGTGCGGTGCTGGCTCGTGTAGAGACTGACTGTCGAGCTTTCATGCAGCATGATGCCTCGTGAGTATAGCCAGAGCTCCGTCGTGCCAGTCTAAGAGCTGGACTTTCGTTTGGTCACAGCCAGGGTGTAGTCGTGGTCAATTTGTCTTCTGTCCCATTTCCGATCGCGCTCAAAGATGCACACCGTCATCCTCCTCCTCAGCATTGTCCTCCGCCATCCTCGCCTCTAACCTCCGCCTCAACTCCTCATCCGTCAACCGTCCACTCTGTGCAGGAACCTCCGCAGCTGCCCTCTCACCATCTCCCCTCTCTGCAACCCCATTGACCTTATCCCCATTGACCACCACATCATCCTCCAACCCATGCCCACTCCCTCCCATCCTCCTCTCCACCTCGACCCTGCAAAGCGCAATCCTGTCCTCAAACCGCTTCATCACGACCTCATTCTCCGCAATCGCTTCAACGCAATCTGCATCGCCCGCGGCTGCGAAAGGGCGGAGTTGGATATTGGACTCCAGGAGGTGGGCGAGCGAGTTGCGGAGTTCGGCGGATTTGGCGTGCACGCTGTCGAGGGGGAGGTCGTGGAGAGCGAGGGCGAAGAGGTCGGCTGGGATTGGGGTTGAGGTTGTTGTTGGTTCGGGCATTGTGGGGAACTGGATGCTTGACGGTTGTGTGTTGCGACTGCTCAATGTTTGGTTTGACATGTGATAGAGAGCTCGAGCACCCCCGAACAACGCCGCAAGGTTCGCAGTCTTGGCGCGTGGTTCAAGTGAAAGTCGAAACATCATCGATGCAACAGCATTGATCTTGCCATCTTCTCCTCCTCGCCCAGTTTCCCGCTCGAGACTCAGTATCGCCATGAGCAATGTCTGGACATCGATAGCATTCCGAGCGTCGTGCGCCGCCCGCCAGACACGACCACAACCACTTTTACATCTGTTCAATGGCTATTCGAGAGCCACAAGCTGTGCAAAGCAGACAGCTTTATCTTCTGCGAAACAGTGGAGAAAACAGGCTGGGTTGAATGGTGATCTGCAGTCCACAGGCAGAGCATTCTCTACGTCTTCTTACGCCGCCGCCCGGAAACGAAACCTACGAGCAACACCTTCCAATGCCCCGAAAGCAGCAAACCCAGCCAATGAGTCCAGATTGGAGCCAGCACCGACCGTCGCGGCATATACAGAAGGAGTGACAGGAACGACAGGCGAAGAAGAGTTGACATGGCGGGACTACGATCCAGCAGGGGGAATGCCAATACCAGGAGGAGAGCGAAGCCAGGCGGAGATCAACGAGATCTTCGATGCGGAAGATGTGGACGTTGACACTGGCAACTACATACTGAGCGTCATGCACTGGCGACGACTGTCTGGGGCATTGATCGATACGGGACTGGACTTCCCAAGAGAAAGCAGCGTCAGTCGTGCGCAAGCATTGAGAGGGCTGCTGTACGTCCGCAGTCTGATTCCTGATGTGGATGAAGCTGCTTTGGGTGCGATTTGGGCGGAAGAGGAGTCGAAGAAGGCGGCGAAGGAGATTCAAGATCGTGCTGTTAAGTTGGGCATCTACAAGCCCTTGCCAGAGGAGGAGACTACTGCTGATGAACAGGAATACATCGAAGAGGCGGAAGAAGAGAAGCAAGGCACAAAATATGGCCGCGAGAAGAGTGGAAGAAGTGTGTTCCAGACTGTACGAGAGGCGAATGTAGCTCGCGCCAGACGAGAGCAGGCAGAGAAAGTTGCTGCTGAACTTCGCGAAGAGACTGCGGCTATACATAGGACACGAGGACCGCTTGAGCTTGGTGCTGGCGTACAGCCGAGTGCGAATCACCTTGTCGTTGCCAGAGATGATCAAGGTATCGCCATCCATCAGCCTACGAAGAAGGCCTGGCTCCAGCCATACGAGCGGAAAGCATGGGTCAAGCAATACGAAGAGGACGCACAGATTCTCAAGACGGAGAAAGCACCAGAGCTCAGCACATCAAGGCGCCTCGTGTCTCCCTTCCTATTCTTGCTTGCGATCCTAGCGGGCTGCTTCTACCTCCATGAGAATTACACGCCTCCCCCGAAATCTGCCCGGCTCATGCCCGACTCTCCACCATCTGCAGCGACACTCTGGGCTCTGACAGGAGTCCTGGTAGCTGGCTTCGTCCTCAATCGCATCCCACCTTTATGGCGAACATACAGCAAGTACCTCACCATCGTTCCTGCCTACCCTTGGGCAGTCAGCATCCTCGGCGCCGGTTTTCGCCACGATACCCTCCGCCACTTAGCCGTCAACCTCGTTCCACTCTGGCTCTTCGGCCTCCTCCTCCACGAAGACGTCGGACGGGGCACCTTTCTAGCAATCTATCTCGCCTCAGGCGCGGTCGGCGGCTACGCTAGTCTAGCCACCAACGTCCTGCGCAAGAACTGGGCCTCCTACATCTTCGGCTCTTCCGGCGCAGTCTTCGGTGTCGTAGCCGCGAGTTGCTTGCTCCGACCAAATGGGACCGTGAAAGTCGCGGGCTATGAGGTGCCGATTTCGGCCTGGGTTTTTCTGGCTCTCGCAGCGACCGCTGAGGTGGTTTCGGCTAGGTTCATGCCGATGAAAGGGGTTGATCATCCAGGTCATTTGGGTGGAATTGCGGCGGGCGCGGCTATGGCGATGTATTTGAGGATGAAGGCGAGGGAGAGCGAGGGGATGAAACAGGATGCTCAGATCCGGGACGGCGATGAGGTTGGAAGGCGTTGAGCAAGGGCCTGATGGCAGGCTGAGTACTATGGATTTGTATAGTGTGTGGATCTGTTGATTGAGATACCCTAGCTACGACAGCGATGAAATCCACTCCAGCTTTTTCTAGAGTTGAAGATCATCAAACAAGATCGAACCAGGCGAACTTGGACAAAAGAGCAGACGTTCATCCGTGCATCACCGCAATCATTTTGAAGACTTACATCGCTTGCTAGGTCCGCGACAGTGGTTGTGGAATGCATCAGCGAAAACAGCCGGCTTTCTGGACCTGAATCACAGCAGCGTTTTACGCAATCACAATGCTGTACATCCTGCAAGAGGAGAAATAGTAAATTAACATGCGGCCGTAAGAGGTCGTTGAACAGCGAGAAAAGTCCAGCGCAAGGCTCGAGCGTTCGAGGCACAGTGTCTGGACTTCAGCCAGGAGTAATCCCACCAGGAGAGGAATGTGAAACGTGCAGGAATGGAAAACAAGCACTCCTCCGTCCACGCGCACGGCTCAACTCTTTATACAGATCTTCACCTGCCTTGTCCAACCTTCTTCCGTTGTCGAACATCAAGCGCCTTTCAAGCCCACCAACAGTCGCTACAGTATTACCATCAAGACTAGCTCACTCGACCTCGATCTTCTACACCAACTCAACTCCACTTACCGACCCTTCAATCAAGCAACCGAACCATCAATATGCGCACCACCTTCGCAACCTTCGGCCTCGCCGCCCTCGCCGCCGCCCAGGTCCCAGAAAGCTACTCCGGTTCTTTCCCACCCACCTCCGCAGCCGCTCCAGCTACTTCCGCCCCAGCCACAGCAGGAGGCGACGTCCTGACCCTCAGCTACGGCCCCGCATCGTCCGGCATGGCCTCCATGTCATCCGCCATGCCCGCCATGTCATCCCCTGCCGTCTCCGGCTCCGCCAGCGTCGACCCCATTCTGAGCTCCGTCTCTGTCCCCGCCATGATGAACGGAACCACGACCACGATCCCTTGCTCCGCTGCTGCCTGCACTGACACGGCCGCTACTGATGCGCCTGTCGCTCCGGTTACGACGAAGAGTGCTTGTCCTCCCAAGAACGGCACTGCGCCTGCTGCTACTGCGCCGGCTACGGATGCGCCGACTGGTTCTGGACCGGCTGCTACTCCCAGTGGTGGGGATGATACTCCGGTCTACACTGGTGCTGCCGTCAAGGCTGGAGTTAGTGGACTGTTGCTTTTCGGCGCTGCTATGTTCTGCGCTTAGACCAATGATCGATGAACGTGTTGGAAGGGTTCGGGGATGTGGTACAGAACGATGCTTGGCGCTGGGATGGCCCGGCTAAGCTGGATGTGTTTGGATTGATTGAGTTTGCTTTGTATTCGTTTCGATCATTATGGCTGCGAGGCTGCATTGAGTAGGTAATATAGCATTGGAGTGAGGGCACATCATGAATGATAATGGTTTTCTTGATCACCCTCTGGACCCACTCTCAATCGTAATGACCGCCTGTTTCCTCATGAGAAGAATTTATTCTTCGGCCTAGGCAGTCCAAGGTGCTCCCTTAACGTCGTTCCTTCGTACTCTTTCCGGAACAGTCCTCTTCGTTGCAGCTCCGGCACCAGTCGATCGGTAATATCCTCGAGCCCCTGAGGCAGGTAGGGCATTGTAATCGTGAAGCCATCACAGGCTCCTTCTTTTAGCCACTGCTCAAACTCATCCGCAATGGACTCCGGAGTCCCGACAAATGCGAGCCCTGAGTATCCACCAAGTCGCTGTGCCAATTGTCGAACGGTCAGACCTTCGTCTTTGGCAAGCTTCTCAACAGACTGCCTCGCGGTATGACTTGCATTCGTAGCAGGAAGATCATCCGGAAGTGGTCCATCCGGGTTCCACTTCGATGCGTCCGTGCCCAAATTTATCGACAACGAAGCAATAGCGCTATCATAGTGGACCAAACTGTCCAGCTTAAGGCGCCTCGCTTGTGCCTCTTCAACAGAATCACCAATAATAATCATCGCCGCAGGAAGAAGCTTCAAATGGTCCGGATTCCTCCCCGCCGCTTTGACCCGTCCCTTGATATCAGCATACAGCACCTTTGCGCCCTCGAGATCTTTCGGCACACAAAACACCGCCTCCGCCGTCTCAGCAGCAAGTTGCTTTCCCGGTTCAGACTGACCGGCTTGCACAATAACAGGCCAACCCTGAACAGGTCGTGCAATATTCAACGGACCTCTCACATTCAACTCATCACCCTTATGGCCCAGAACATGCATCTTTTCCGGATCAAGATACATACCACTCTCCGCGTCCCTCACAAACGCATCGTCGGCAAACGAGTCCCACAAACCAGTCACGACGTCGTAGAACTCTCGAGCACGCTTATAGCGATCGCCGTGCTGCATGTGTTCTTCCTCGCCGAAGTTCTTGCTCGACTCTGGGTTGCCGGTCGTGACAATGTTCCACGCTGCTCGGCCTTCGCTGATATGGTCTAGAGAAGCGAAACGGCGGGCGACGTGGTAGGGGGAGTCGTAGGTCGTTGAGGCTGTGGCTGCGAGTCCGATGCGGGATGTACATTGGCTGAGAGCGGAGAGGAGGGTGAATGGCTCGAACGAGGTTGTAGTGTGGGATCGTTTGAGCGCTTCTGTTGGCATGTTGAGGACTGCCAGGTGGTCGGCCATGAAGAAGGCGTCGAATTTTGCGGCTTCGAGTTTCTGGATGAAATATTTCAGGTGGGCTAGATTGAAGTTTGCGTCTGGGAAACTGTTGGGTTGTCATTAGAAATGTCATCTTCGTATATGGTTGTGAATCGTTGACCTTACCTTCCGGGCATTCTCCAAGCACCTGTGTGCAGACTCACAGGCCGCATGAACGCCGTGAGATGTAGCTGTTTTGGTTGAGACATTGTCCTTCCGAGTCTCGTCAAGTCTGTCGAATTAATTACACTGTTCTCCGAGGTTGCTGCGAGGATAGTCGGGATCCGAAGGCGTCGGCAAAGCGTCGTTTATGTACAACCTTAATATT
>JYJE01001529.1:1413-59282 GCA_000983655.1 Zymoseptoria brevis
GTGAAGGCCACGAGCTCCTTAGATATACAATCGCTTATCGAGTTGCTTGTCGAATCGCTCGTTAAATCGCTCGTCGAATCGCTCGTTAAATCGCTCGTCGAATTGCTCGTAGAATCGCTCGAATATCGGTCGCAGAATCGCTCGAATTTAGTCGTAGAATTGCTTAAATTTTGGTCGCAGAATCGCTCGAGTTCGGTCGATAGTAGTAGGGTAGGCTATAAGCTATCCGGGCTTATAACCTGTTAAAAAGTGGAAGGAATAGCTAAGGGGGTAAAAGAGATAGAAGTTGTTTTAATTGCTTTCTCTATCTATTCTACGGACATTTCTAACCCTTATATGCCCTTTTACTAGCTATCTAGAAGCTTCTGTATACGCGTATGCGTTAATTAGACGCGTAATTAATAGCGTAGGACGCGTAATCGATAATGTAATCGTCGAAACTAGTAGAGAGAAAGAGAAACAATTTAAAGAAGAAGAGTTTCCAGAATTTTCGACCAACGCCGGTACGATTCCGCGCTAGTCCCAATTGGGAAGAGCTAGACGAAGCTAGTCCCTATCGGGTAACCGCTAGTCCGGATCGGGTAAGGTGCGCCTAGAATCTTCGACTAACGCCGGTACGATTCCGCGCTAGTCCCAATCGGGTAAAAGATCGTCGACCAACGCCGGTCCAAAAATCCACTAGTCTGAAAACGGCACCAACGCCCAACGCCTTCCGGAATTCCAGCTTATTTTCAACACGGACGATTCGGAGCGTCGCTGGGAGGGCTCTCTGACTTCACAGGCGTATTGCCATGATCATTTGAGCGGCGGCCGGACATCATTCCTAGGAGAGGGCTCATTTCGGGGATCTCACCGTTTCCTTGATCCAAGCCACCTGGCCGAGTAGCGTTGGGATCGGCGAAACATCTCGTGAATTGCTTCATGCAGTGCGAGATCTTCTGGTCCATGTCCTTGTCGTGTGTCTCTAGACGAAGCTTTTCATTCTTGTAAAAGGTCTCCAACCGCGCCGTTGTCTCGCTGGAGTGAGCTTTCTCCGTCGCCATGACGGCCTGGATACTGTCCGAGAGTCCTTTGGCGAGAGCTTCCGGAACGGCATGGGCTTCGCTCTGATTCGTCTTCTCGACAATCTTCCCAAGCAGCTGGAAGACTTGCTCGACCTCCGATTTGATAGCCATAATGCGAACTTCACGCCAGGACCTTTCGTGGAGCTTATAGCCTACCAGGTTGCAGAACCAGCGTCTGTCAGCGATGAGTCAACGCTTGGGAGAACTATACATAAGTTCGACCTAGCGACCTTCGATCCAGCAAGCAGCTGATTCCATTACGTCGGCTTGGAAGTACATTTCCTACCTCGTGTTCCTGGAATCATTCTGCGCCCAGCCACAAGGGATCACGCAGTGGATAGCGGAGGCGGAGTTCCTTGAAGGGCTTTCAAAGCGGATTGCGCGTAACGCTAGGGAGGACATCAGCGATCGCGGCTCATCTGGAACGGATAGAGGCTTCGAGAGACGACAGTAGGCCGATGTCCAATCAGACAATGTTCAGAGTGCGATCTTGATGATCGCAGACGCGGAAATGCCAGATGCTCGTCTCTGTCCTCGATGTCTCCCGCGAGTATTAGGTTTAGCGCATAACGTGGAGACCGGATGTTTTGGTGGGCCAATTTCCCTAGTTATGCATCGGATGTGCCTTGAAAACAACGGGATAGTCAGAGGTATTCTGACGCTGCGCGTCAATCGTGGTCTCATCGCAAAATCTCTCTACTGTTGAGAGGCATCCATGACGGATGGCGCTCAGACGCTTGTGTGAGCATGGTGGGCCAAACAGACTGTGGACGATGCAAGATCGGCCCATGTGCCAAGCGCCCATATTCATCAGCCGTTCACCAGCGGGACCATTTGGTGGAGAGTCTTACCGTCTAGACACGTCGATGTCACATTCGAAATTCTATGTAGGAGTTTGGGAGCGAAGTATTGTTCTGCGAAGCTGACAATCTCCTCGAGAGTTACATAATTGCCGTAATGGAAACGTACAGCTTACAACGGTCACGACCGGCTATGCACAACAGTGTGTCGCGTCCCGCATGTGTCTTCGAAATGACATGCGATCGAGGTGCTTGATGACTCTGCCGAGGAAGGTCGACATAAAAGACTGAGCGCCCGGGATCACGGTGCCTGGTCTTCCCGCAGAACTCGTTCCACCTCCTCCGATATGTACACAACCGCACTGCTGCACTTCTGCATCGTTGGAATGCTTTGCCGACTCTCCAATGCCGACCGTCGCGCCGAGTGTGAGCAATATCGCCTTACTTCTTACTGGCCCAGGACGGACTCTTTGACCCTTGAAGACAATACCCTCGGTGGCCTGGGCGTCTACTTTTTGGACAATGTACCGGGTGTCACGGGTACCTGGGCCAGGTTCCCCTGTCAGTACGCTGGTCGTTCTTGCGAGTCTTCCTCTCAGTTCATTGCTACTGCTATTGGTGCCGTGCTCTCAGGTTTGAAAGGTGGCGAGACTAAGGATAATGCGGCTGTGGCAGTCCCATTGCTCAACACAAGAGACGACGAATGGTCTGGACGTGTAGAGTCATTCCTTGATCGTGCGGGATCCACATACGGCAAAGTGTACTCTTCGAGTCCACACCGCGCTCGTCGTAGCGATATCGCTCAGGGAAACTTGCTCACTATCGAAGACTTGGAGGCTCACGGCTCGCGATTCAACATGGAGGTCGAACGGTTTGGCAACTCTACCGGCCGTGTGACTCTTAACGCAAACACAAGTCTCACCTCACGGAGTGTGCACGGGCGCCAGAACAGCCCGGCTATACCGTCGCAATCTGCAGACCCCGGATATTATGGAGTGCCAGCCTTTAAACTCACATTCACAACGTACCCTGGAAACCTCTCGACAGACGCGATTGCCGGCAGAGATGTCGATGAGCTTGCTCGGGGAATGGCCTCGGACTGGGCTCAAGGAGCCGGTGCTGAGAACAGTCAGAAGTCTCTCTATTTCGGACTCTTCCAACAAAAATTCAGAGCTATAGCCGCCATGGAGATCATTCCCGAGAATGGGGGTTTCGGATTGAATTGGGAGGATCCCAACTTTCCATGCGGGGATATAACGTCGTATGCATGCCCCGATGACTTCAAGGATATGTGCACCAGGATTAGGCCATCCTCGTCGTCGGAGCCCCCAGCAGCGGCAACTATTGAAGAATCTTTGGCTCCTCCAGCATCGTCAGCTCCGACGACGTCCTTGACTGCCCCGATATCGTCAGCTGATGCGAAGTCCACATTTCGCGCAAAATCGTCCGATACCACAGCTGTTCAGGCGGAGCCAAGTGCCATGGTCGAAGCGATTTCGCCACCCGTCGAGTCAAACCTCGCAAAATGTAAAGCGACCTCTGGACATCCTCTTCCTGGTACCACCCAGAGGATTATCAACTGGAGCGTTCATTTAGGACGACCTTTCATTGGCGGAGCGGGCTGCGTTCCAGTGCGAGAAACACTGACAAAGTTGGTAACGGGGGTTGAAGCTGAGAGATTTCGTTGTGAGGATCCTGGTGACGACCAGACTATGCTCACATTTGACTCGACTTATGTCGACTCCACCTACAAGGAAACCCTCGGGAACGTCATAAAGGGGCTGTACGAGGGGTACCCAGAAGTAAGATTTGAGGCAGAGGACCTTTGCAAAGAAGCGCTGTCGTTTGCTGAGGGGAACGAAACATGAGACAAGACGACGACTTAGCAAGACGGCGGTGTCAAAGTAGAATGTGACTTTGCTATGATATGACCGTACTCGTACCATATATTCAGCTTAGAAGGCATCGCCAGCAGTCCTTTGCACCATTTAAGTGTCGCCGTGCGTCGAGATGTAAGGACGGACGGGGCGGTGGCGCAAACGGTCTGCAATGGTATGAGCTAATTGCTTCCGCACCATCGCCTGCAACAGCGGTGTGTTTTACAGATTTGTGCCTGTCAGCGAGCTCATCGAGGGGGGCTTTCCCGTGAACATCCATGGGCTGGAAGCACAGATCGACGGTCGCAAGTCGTCAGTTCTGTGCCCGAGTTTAGAACCAAAGAGGTAAGATGTGGGCTGGTCCAAGCTAGGTAGCTGCTCTTTCGCTTATCGGGAGAGTACGGAGAGCACAGAGAGCACTACCAACGCTCTTTAGTATATAGCGACTAGAACAGAGTCTCTTATAGACTCTATATACAACTTACTATTTAACTTAACTAATTAGAATTTCTACTATTCTACTCTACTACTACTACGCCGCTTCTTATATACTTTAATACTCCGCTCTAACGAGTCCTAACCTGTACATTCTCTTCGGATTATAAGCTATAATAGCATTATACACCCTTAAGATAAGTTCCTTAAGTGTTCGTAGGCCTCTAAGCGAAGCCGGAGGTAGCCGTATCCGAGACGCCTATACTAGAACCGACACCCTTAAAGTCTCTAAGCCCGACAACTACTATAGAGATAGCGACAAGTTCGACAATTAGGCTAACTAGATAGACCTATACTTTCTCTTAACGAAAGTATTACTAGGAATAAGAAGGCGCTATTCGCGGCTACCTTATTACGCGGAAAAGCCTAATACTAGATTAAGCCTATATTGTTCGGAGTCTCGAGTTAGGAAACCTACTAGCCGACTACGACCTATTGTCCTACATTTTCTACTAAGCGGGCGATTTGCGGATTAATAGTGCCTTGCCCGTACTATAAGGTCTAATACTCTTACTAATCGGTCGGTAGCCTTCGCTCGCGTTATATATCTAGGAAGAATACGACCGATCTAGTAAGAGCCTCCTCGAAGATAGCGACCCTAGTTCGCTCTATCTAGAATCTTTAAGTATATGCTCTAAGATTCGAGCTTTAGAAGAGCGTACCTAATCGTCGATATACTCGACGTATATATAAAAGATATAGATAGACTGCTCGACTTTATTTAGTAAATATTACCTTTCTCTACTAATATAAAATAATTAGTATTAAGTTATAATTAGCCTTCTATTAAAGAGTATATATTAAGTGTTAGTAACTACGATAACCTTAGCTTCGAGCTAAACGTTAGAGTTAAGTATTCTAGAGATAGGGTACGGTTATCTATACTTCTATCTAGCCTAGTTTCTAAAGACCTTTATAATACTATTATTTTACCTAAAGGCCCCGTTATATAGTATACTATTATACGCTATCTTCGCTGTTTAATTAAACAACTCTTAGTATAGGATTCCTTATCGTAATTTCGTACCTATATAGACTAAAGTAGCTACTAATTTAATAGCGAAGTTACTACTAGTTAATAGGAGACCTTCGAAAGCGAAGTAGCTCCTCCCGATGTTTCGTATATCCGGTGCCCGCCGCTCGCCCTTATAACTAGATCGAGCTCGCGTATATTATTTATAGAATTGCTACTCCGTAATACAACTTCCGTATTACGAGTATCCTAGCCCCCTATACTAAGTTCCCGAGTAAGTAGAGGGCGCCGATTATACTAGTTACTTTTCTTTAAATCTTGTTAATATATAGCTTCTATTATAGCTTAGTGTCTATATTTACTCTAAGATACTTATATTTGTTTCCTAGCTTTATATTATACTACGTAGTCTAAATGCCTTAGTTTAGGTCGAAGCGTATACGAGCCCGGGTAAAGTACGTTAATTAGAACTTCTTAGGTATAAACTTCGACGTATAGGTAGTAGCCTAGAGTTGTGCTTTAGCTAGCGCTCTACGAGTCTAGTATAGGTATTTTCTATCGTATTGCCCTACGTAAGTATAGCTATATCGACGATGTATCTAGTAACCGACGTACTATCGTCCGTAACGTTTAGCTCGATTAGGCTAGAATTATAGAAGATATATAGGATAAGCGAGAGTAGCGAGCCCTATAATATTCCTATTAATATAGAGTATAGTAGCGACTCGAATCCGTCTATAATAATCGTTGTTAATCGGCCGCTAAGAAAGCTAGCAATCTATCGGACTAATCTCTTATCGACTCCGCGGGTACGTAAGTCGTAGAGTAGCCGTTCGTATAAGACGTTGTCGAGAGCCCCTTAGACATCTAGTAATAGCAGACTAGCGACCTTTCCCCCTCCCCGTGTTCTACGCTTAGCAAATCCTATCTATAATCTTATAGAGAGCGTACTCCGTCGATTATCGTCTACTACCTATATATATACTTAGTAGAACATTATACGTTTCTACTACGTAATAGCCGTCTCGCTACGACCGCGTCTATAACCTTACCTATAGTATTTAATAGAGCGATTAGTCGGTATGCCTTAGGCACCGTATAGTTGTCCTTACTAGGCTTTCGTAGTACTACTATCGTAGAGCATCGAAAATATATAGGGTAGTACGCTAGGGCGATACTACTATTAAATATACGAGTTAAGTAGGTTATAATTACCGAGATGCCTACTTATAGAGCCTTATTAGCGATCTCGTCTATACCGCTTTACGTATTGCTAGCTCTATGCCTCGTACTCGCCGTAGTATATAGTATATTTCCTAGGTCTATTCTACTCGCTTCTCGAAGGGCATTCCCGGGATTAGTGCTCCTAAGTATAGTAGCTACATGTCGCTATTACCCTATACTAGGTTCCTATATAGCTATACTTCTAGTAGTTAAAGCACTACTTAAGTCGGCACTATCGGTTATATCTCTCGTACTAGTAGAGCTCGCCGTTCTATACTAGGCCTTCGCTAATAATATTGTTAGTATCGTACGGTTACGCAAATACGATAATTATAGACGTTATAGACTTCTTTAGTCGTTCCTCGTAAGCTATCCTATATACTTAATTTCCGCTCTTAAAATAAATAGTCTGTTCTCTAGTAAGATAGCGTCCCGGTTCTTCTTAAACTCTTCTATGTCTATAGAACGCGTACGGATACCGTACGAATATGCCGTACGTCGGGACGCGGACGGTAGCTCTATTCCTAATATAGAGCGCCTAGTTATTTCCTTACTATCGTAGCGTCTAAACGTCGCTAGTGTTCGCGGTCCTAAGTATAAGATCTCTACTCTTAAGCTAGCTCGCTAATATAACCTTAATCTATCTAACCTATTCGTTCGAGCTCTACTCGATAGCGCGGTCGATATAAGACTTTAGGTTATACGGGTTTATCGCCTATAGGAGTTTAATAGTTACGGGGTTTCTAATGTTTACTATAATTTTACGCTAGCTCTATATAGGTACGGTATATATGTTGTAGGGATTATAGATGTTGCTAGCTAGGCTACCGCTCGCTGCCGCTACGTAGCTTATTAGTATACTCTTATTATTCTATAGGCTATTATTCTTTACTTCCCTAAGTAGCGTATTCCTACCTTACCTACTTCCGCTACCTCTTTTACCGCTCCTCTAATCTCCTCGCCGGTTACTATAATCTTCTCTATCTGCCTATTTGTATTACGTAGCTCTTTCTTTAGCGTTTCGAATTTTTAAGACAACTCTTCCTTAACGACTTTCGTATCTCCGCGGATCGTACGTAGCGTGTCCTAAATAGTAGTTATATCGGGGATTTTCTATACTTTTGCTACGAACGTCGTTACGCCCTAAATAAGTATCTTTATAACGTCCGCCGGTACGGTCTAACTTTTAGTACGATTAATATAGCCGCGTGTCTCTAGTAGATACTTTATAAGTTGTAGGGCATACTCTCGACATGTTTCGGCTATAATAGTAGGCGCGTTAGGTAACGCGGCTAATTATACGGCTTTATACAACCTCTAAAGGTAGGTATAGAGCGCTATAGTAAGACTAATTCTAAAACGTTCGATTCTCGCTATATTAGTATACTTTTCCGTCCTAATTAATACTAGCTCGGGAACCTGCCTAGAATAGGTCTAGTGTCGTAAATTATATAAGCTTTATTAGTAAAGCCTACGCTAGATCTAAACGATCTTACCTTCTTATTAGCGTAGTATGCGATAGTACGACTCCCCGCGATAGCTTACTTCCCTAATTTTCGAGACTCTTACCTCGAGGGCGTTAAATTTATATATATCTACCTATATAAGAGCTAGGAGCGTCCGCGCTACAAAAACGTAGTAAATAAGGATAATAGGTAGGCTACGCTCGAGCTAAGAGTAAAGATCTTGTCCTCTCTAGTAAGTAGAGAGCTCCTAGTATAGGATTCTATAAGATACGCGGAGCTTTGTTATTATCTATAGGTATATAGGAGGAGAGCTATAAAGGTTAAAACTTTAGATTAAGTTACTTAATAATAGACTTCTAAGTTAGCCCGGTAATCGAATATATCTATTATTATAGACGACGCTATACCCGCCCTTTAGCGCTTCCTATCGTATATACCGAAAAGCCCTAGAGATAACTTAGACTATATCTTATCGAGCTCTTTATTAGACACTAAGTTCCGAGCCGGGACTATTTATATAGTTAAACGTTACGAAGACCTAGGATTCGTAAAGATAGGTATTATATATAGGATTACGGACGTCCGATTTTCGCGCTTTACTTCGTCCTATAGATTCGACCCGATACCTTTACGATAGATAAGACATATACCTTGTATAAGAAGGGTAGAGCGGCTTATCTATACTAAGCTAGAGTCTTATCGATAGGGAAGCACAATATGTATCGATAGAGTAGATTGCGATACTTTATACTCCGAATAGTTCTAAGTTAAAGAGGAAGTAGCGCTTATCGTTATAGAAACATAGGCGAGGTAGGTAATCTTTAGATAGAAGTCTTAAGGCGATTTAGACGGACCTTAGATCTAAGATAAGACTTAGCGGACAGCTGCCGGAAAGCGATAAGATAATAGACGCGATATATACTTAATAAGCGCTAGAGAATATACTAGTTACCTTATTTATAAATATAAGTATAAGGATAAAGCTATTAACTTAAAGACTATTATGCTCTTAGGAGCCTAGCGCCGCGGTATACGTTATAGTACTGCTATAGCGTCGGAATTATCGAGTATCGGCCGCATTACTAGCCTTAGGCGTAAGATAGACATTATCCTACATTTTAAGGTCTTATTAGCTAAAGACCCTACGGGCCTTAAGTAGTAGCCTACGCGTCCTAGAGTGCAAGTAGCACCTAGTTATATCTTACGGGCTAAGCTAGTTAATGCTTTAGATATAGTACGTATAAAAGGATAAGGCGGCGTTACGACCGTAGTAGGCCTACCTATAGACACTCTAAGGATTTATAGCCCGGCGGCCTAGTAGCTAAGCTAGTATAGCGAGACATTAGACCGCTTCCGCGTCCCTATATAGTCCGTGTACTATTAAACTTAAGACGATTATATATAGTTCCGTCCTACCGTCCGCGAATAATAATCGATACGGACTAGACTACCTTAAGGTTCTTCTTACCCTAATTATCGCTAATACTTAACTGCTCGATTATTAGGACTATATATATAGATACTACTAGCCTAGTAAACGTAGCGAAGACGGTAGATAATCGCCTCTATATAGCTAACGTAGAGCTCGCCCGGGGTTTTATAAAGTCCGCTCGTATCGATAGCGACATCCTCGTACAACTAAGGGCTTTTATTAAACAATTACTATGTCCCTCTAACGCTATGCTCGCATTTACCTACGCGCTATTTTAACTCCTCGGTATCTCTAACGTTAAACGAAATAAGCTTTTATACGTCGTAGGCTAAGCTAGTAGTTTCGGTAGAACGTAATCGGGCGGTATACCGTACTCGACTACTCCCTACGCCTTAGTAGTAGGCGTAATACAATTGTTTAAGCTACCCCTTTCGGTACTTCTAGACAAGGCTCTAGACTTTAGACTCGACTAGCTATCGCCTTAAACTCTAAACTCGTATTAAGACCTTTACTTAATTAGCTAGGATAGCTACGAAGAGCTAATTTAATCGTTTACATTTAGGGTATACTAATTTAACTAACACTTCTCTAGGTAAACTACTATTACTATATAGTTAAGACGGAGTATTAAAAGCGGACAGGAATAGAGGATACGATTCCTAGTCCTCTAGACCGACCTACCTACTAGCATCGTTATAATACGTATAGTCCTCGCCTCCGTTACTCTTTCTTATAATATAAGTATCTTTTAGAGTCGCTAACGTACCTATTAGTAGGCGAATAATAGAGAGTATATAGAACGGACGTATAGTAACTAGGGATATTATTACTAACGTTAGTATTAATAATAGTAACGTTAGTAATAAAAAGGTGTTACTAACGCGTTAGTAACATTACGTATAAAGCAAAATATAGTAAGATCTCTTCGAGTCTTTATAATATAGCTATAAGGGAAACGAGGATCGGCTAGTCGAGATAAGAGAGAATAGATATACGTAGCTATAAGAGTATATCGATATTATCGCCGTTGTAGTATTACTATATCGTATTATTAGTATCGATCTAGGGTTTTCTATAGAAGAGGGGAAGCTTAAAATTAAAGCTTATACTAGCTTCTTAAAGTAACTAACTAGCTACCTTAGGCCTAGTACTTCCTTTAAACCCTATAGGACTTATTAGTAATAGTTAGTATTAGTAATTATTAGTAATAGCATTAGTAACATTAATATTACTAATACTAACTATTACTAATAGTTTATATCCCTAGTAGTAATATATACTAGTCGCCTAGTCTTAGGGATAGGGTAGATAGTAGTATCTATTATTCTTGTTCTAAGCGTAGCCGTAGTATCCTAGGGGATCGGGTTCGGCTTAGTCGTTAAGACCTTATATAGGAGTAGCGACAGCTATAGTAGTAAAGAGAGTAGCAAAGATAATAGAGATCTTTATTATAGTTATTATTATTATTTATTCTTAAGGGAATTTAGAAGCTTAGAGAATTAGTATAGTAGCGGAGGCGCCTTATATAGGCAGTTCTTAGAATAAGGTAGAACCGGCTTTCTATATACTTCTAAAACGCGTATACGTTACGATACGTACAGACGATTTAACCCGTACTTTCGTCTATTTTAGTCTAGACGTATACCTACCTTCTTAGTATTATAAAAATGTCTAGAAATATCTAGTCCTTATAGCTCTAGGACGTCGACCTAGAGTAGTACTTTACCTTCTTAGCCTTACTAAAAGGGAGAGCGCTCTACTCGTCTAACTCCGGACCGAGAAGAATAGACTAAACGACTTCCTCTTTAGTCGTAATATACCTATATCCTAGGTCCTATATACCTATACTAGGAAGGACGACAACTATACGACGCGTACTCTTAATATATCGGTACCTACGTAACCTCCGGAGCGAGTACCTCGGCTAGCTTCCGGGACGGACTAACTTTAGAATTCTCCTAAGCTAATAGAAGCTAGCTATAAGGGCTATTAACTTTATCGAACAGGCGTAGATCCTAGGTAGAATAGGATCGTAGAAGAATAGACGAAGTCGAGCGCTAAAGGGAGACTATAGGTAAGTAGATAGCGAAAGACGAGGCATAGCCTTAAGAAGCCTATTATAAGGTAGTTAGTAGAGAGACGACTACCGCCTAGATAAGCTAGTAGGAACGGTAAGACGGTAGTCGATAGAGTAGAGCGATAGCGAAGGGGACGGCTAGTCTTTTATTTCCTAAGGTTAACCTTAGGTAGAGTAGGGCTATCTTAATTAGGTAAGGTCGAGAACGGGTCGGCCGTTAGCTAAACCCTTACTTCCGGGCATAGATAGTATCCTATAGTTATATTTAGGCAGATTTATATATTTTTAACTTCTTAACTTCTTACTTCCTTATAACTACTACTACCCTATTATCGCTTATTGCTCGCATTGTTATCTATATAGTAGTAGAGTTACTTTATCGACTATACTAACAATTAGATATAAGTGCGGGCGCTAATATACTATTTACGTAGATAAGTATTATTAATACCGCTTTCCTTCGACTTCCTATTAATAGTACTACTTCCTACTACCTGTTCTTATTACTTATAGCGCGCTCGTTATAAATATATATAGCTTATAATATCTTATATATATAAAAATAGCTAGTTTATACTACATAATATAGCTATAAAGGCAAAGGTCTATAGCAATATAAAGAACGCCCGATATCCTCTAGATAAAAGGTAAAACTAATTCTTATAGAATTTAGTATATATGCGCGAGCCCTTCGTAATATATACGGCTGCCTCTCGCTAAGCATTTATTATCCCCTTAGTTAGAAGATAGGAGAATAACTTTACTCGACCCGGATCTAGCCTCCGCTATAATCCTTAGTAATATCTCTTAGTAATGCTATTATAATTGCCTCCTCTCCTTATAAGCGTTGTCCTTAACGCGTTTAGAGATTACGAGTTCGTCTTACTCGCGCTCCCTTCGTATTATATACGGTTAGGATACGCGGGTACGCTAAATAACGTATTACGTTATCGGTCGTTATATTATATATGCCTCTTCTAGCTTTACTAGCTATTAATATAACAACAATAACTCCGTTTGTCTCTCCCTTAGTAACCGCTAAGATCTATAAAACATCTAGTATAGTAAGTTTAATTATAAGCGCCTTAGTATCGGCGCGCTCGCGCTCGGTATATTTATTTACTACGTAAAGCTAACTACTTTTATAGATTAAACAATACTACCGACATCCCGCGTACTATACCCTATATAATTATACCTCTATTTATCGACCTTACCGCTCTAGTAGATACTTAAACATCTTTAGACTTAGAGTTTTAGGAAGGTAATAGTGCTCTACTTAAAGATAATAACGTCGTCTCCGAATCCTCGTAGGTTATACGATAGTTACTTAGTCCTCTAATAATAACTAAGCAATCCGAAAAGGCCTTAGCTATAGAAGCTAAGCGTAAGCGCATTAAATAGGCCGTATAGGACGCTAAAGTAGCTCGCGATCTAGACGCCTTCTATACGCGAGGCCTTCGTAACTAAAATCCCTCTCTCGAAGCTATAACTAGTTTTACCTTAATTAATAGAGTAGTCGACTATATTCCTAGCTTCGGTTCTATCCCTTAGCCGCGTCGTCCTAAAGGTAAGTAGCGCGCTAAAGACTCTTCTAACCTAGTTAAGCGTAAGATCCTCGTACCTCGTACGCCTTCGCGTATAGTACTTCGCGATACCCTCGCTTAGGATACGCTTATCTCTCGCCCGAAATCTCCGATTACTCCTTCCTTAGGTAAAATAACGAAGAAGAAGTTAGCTATAGGTCGTGCCGCTACTCGGAAACGCGAGCGCGATAATCTAGAAGAGGAGGAAGATAAGGCCGATATATAACCCCCGCGTAAGCGCGTTTCGCCTCGTAAGAAGGCGCTTTAAGACTCGGACCTTAATATACTTCCTATAGCTAGGCCTTCCGCTCCTTGTTCTACTCGGTCGAAGAAGACTATTAAGCCCTCGCCTCCTCCGACTTCGCTAGAGAAGAAGTCGCCTTAGAAGAAGGCTCCCGCTCCTCTAACGATATCCCTTCGGCCGTCCCTCGATACCTTCTTTCCTCGCCCTTATTAGCGCTATACTATTAATCTAGGCGCGGGTAATCGTAGTAACTCGGCCTATACGATAGACTACTTCTCTCTCTATAATAGAGTCTACGTTCGCTATAAGGCCTATAAGTAAGTACTTATCGGCACTCCTTCGGTCTTCTTACGCTAATTGTTTCTTAGGTATATAAAGTAAGAATACGCTACTCTCCCGATTAGATACTTCGGCGTATACGACGATACTACTACCGCTCTCCTACGCCTACGTAACCTTCCCGACAACACTAATAATACGATACGCGCTAGTATCCGGCTTAGGGCCGTAACTAAGATTACGACTTTCCGTTAGTACCTCTTAGGCGCTTAGTAGCTTGCTACAAAGAAGGTCGTAGATACTATAATAGAACTTAGCGGCGAGACTCTCTCCCTAATATAAGATATATCGAATTCCCTTTATGTCCTAGCTAAGTATATATATAAAGTACGTACTTCGCCTTCTACTCGCGTCTCCTTCGCTCCTACTAACTATCTTATAGTTTATCGGCGCCGGCTATACGGGCGATACGGACTTCTTAAACATCTACTATATCTTCTCCGGCGATCGGCCGACCTTCGACATAACCTATACGTAGCTAGACTTAGATATAGCGGATCCGGGATACTCGGATACTTATCCTTAAGCGTAGGTAAGACTTAGGAGGAGAGTTCTAGGATTAGTAGACAGGTAGGGTAGCGCTCGCCTTTGTAGCTAGAGCATTTTACTATCCTCCTACTATCCCCTTAACCTTAAGTATAGATAGACGTTTAAATCTTTCTTATATTTAGTTCTTTAATTTCTATCGTAACTACTTCGGCTTACTACCGCGCCCTTTTCGTAATAACTTTGCTTCGAAAACATTAAGAGCCTTATAATCTTTAACGTAATTATATAGTTTAAACGTCGTATACTCCTCTAGCTAGCCTTTCTACTTTACTAAGTACATTAGTATACCCTTAACCTTCCTAGTCTTTAGGATCTCTTTAACCTCCTATTCTCTAGCTTTATCCGCGACTAGCATTCGCGTAACCTCTTCGGGGTTCTCGCGACTAGTCTATAGCTCTAGAAGTAAGATATAGAATACGTTATATACTCGTATCGTATTTAGTAGCGCTAGACGATATAATTGCGTACCGACTACGTCGATTACGCGGAACGGGCTAACGAACTTTAGACCTATCTTCTTCTTAGGAAGGTCTATTTTTAAGTTCTTAGTAGAGAGGAGTATAAGATTACCGACCGCGTAGCTCTTAGCTTTACGTCCTTTATCGTAGTATTTCTTTTATATTGCCGTAGCGTGCTCCTATCTCTCCGTTAACCGTTCGTGTTGCTCTCGTAACCTATTCGCTATATCGATAGCTACTAGTACCCTTCCCTTAAGAGTCTCGTCCCGAGACGATAATATATTTATAAGATCTAGGTTCTACCTATATAGCGTAAAGAACGGACTCTACTTTAGAGTTCCTTATAGGCTATTATTATAGGCAAACTCTACCTAATATAAAACTTTCGCCTACTTAGTTTAGTCTTCGCCGACATAGTAGCGAAGGTATTACTTAAGTGTTTAATTAGCTTTCTCCGTCTACCTATCCGTCTAAGGATAGAAGGTAGTTAATAGCTTACGCTTAATCTTCGCCTCGTAGTAGAAATTAGACTAATACTAGCTTATAAAGACAGATCCTCTGTCTGTTATAATACTTCTCGGTACGCCGAAGAAGCGAATTACCTCGCGGCTTAAAATATCTATAAGCTCCGCGCTTATATACTACTTTATCGTAGGGACAAATCGTACTATCTTAGAGTACCGGTATATAATTACTAACACGGCTATGTAGACCTTGTTATTAAGCTTACTAGGAGGCAAGTCTATAATAAAATCTATTAAGATGTCTTACTAAGCTCGTTCTAGTAATAGTAGCGAAGATAATGCGCCGTAAGGCCGATAGTGCCGCGACTTGTTCGTAAGACAATAGTAATAACTCGCAACGTACTCTATAACATCTATTGTAAGGCGTAGCTAAAAGTACTTACGTTAAATTAGCTCGATAGTCTTATCCTTACCGAAATGCCCGGCTAGGGAATTATCGTAATATATACGTATAACTTACGCTCTTAGGGTATAGTCCTTCGGAATATATATAGAAGCGCTATAATATAGGACTCCGTCTCTTAATCTATACGTAATCCCTAATTCGGACTTATACTCCTTACTATCCTAACTATCCGCCTTCGCGAGCAATTTGCGGGCGTTAGGTTCTAGCTTTATAATTAATTTTATATATTTATAGAGCAGATCTAGTACGTCTATATATAGAGCGTCGTCCTTAATAATTATACGTACTACCCGTAAAGGTAAAGATACCGCACTTGCCTTACTTAGCGTATTTCGTATTACCTATAGTACGTATTCGCCTATTATCGATCGGAAGGTCGCGTTAATCCTTCGAATTAATAGACCGTCCGCCTAGGCTAGCGTCTCTATACCCTCGGACTAAGCTCTTAGCTTGTTCTAGAGACTCGGCAATAGTATATTTAAATAGTCTGTTGTCTCTTTCGTAGATAGTTCGTAGTCGCTTCGGCGCGAAGGCGTATCGGCCGGGTTTAATTTCCCTACGCGATACGTAATTATAAAGTTATAAGGTATAAGCTCTATAGCCTAGCGCGCCTATCGACCGTTTAATTGCTTTATAGTTATAAAGCTCTTAAGGTTATTATAATCTATAATTACGTTAACCGTATAAGTAGCGCCGTCTAAATAAGGACGCTACTATTTAAACGCCGTAACGACTACGAGCAACTCCTTATTATAAGTCTTATAGTTTATCTCCGTAGGAAGTATTTTCCTTAACTAGAATGCGATAGGGTGCTACTTAGCGTTAAAGAGCTAAGAGAGGATGCCTATAATAGCGAAGTCCGACGTATCGGTCTCTACCTATAACCTCTTTACTAGGTCGAAATGCTTTAGGATTAGGTAACCCTAACCCTAACCCTACCTACGTATAGATTAACGACCTCGATCCGTCGTAGAATAGGGTGCTTACTATAATACTACGTATTATTACTACTATCGACGATTACTCCCTATAATCGTCTCTAAGGCCGACTAAGGATTATATTAGGTTCTAGTATCTTATATACGTAGAAAGTCCCTTATATTACTTTAGTTACTCCCGTAGAGTCTTCGAGCCGTACGCGAAGCGTATACGCTCTATAATAATACCCGAGCTCTCTAGTAAAGGTAGAGACTCGCGGTAGGGCTACTCGCTTATTAACGGGGATACCCGTCTTTAAAATAAATTCTCGTAAAACGACGTTTATATTAGTAGTATTATCTAGGATAAAACTCGCCTTAAACTCCTTACTACCTATAGGAGTTACGACTATACCGCGGTAGTAGGGCGTATAGTCTACGTCTACTTTATCCTAAGACGGTTCCGGACTTAAGGATCGGATTCCTTCTTTAAGCCCTTTCCTTTTTTCGAATTACCCTCGGTAGCGGTAACCTTTCGGACGCTAGCTTTCGTACACTTATTAGTATAGTATCCCTTCTACCTATAGTTATAGCACTCTACGTCTTTTAGGTCCCTCTAAGAATTCCTCTTATCTTGCCTTAGTGTTACTACTAACCCGCGGTCCCCTCGCTCTCGTAGCTTATTGCTATAGTCGCGATTCTTCTTAGGATCCTTCTTAGGCTTTTTGTTGCTCCTATTACTAGAGTCCTCGTTCGTACGCTTCGATCTAGTAAGAGCTTTTATATAGCTCTTATCCGCCGTCTCTAGACGTATAGCTAGCGTAACTACCTCGGCTCGGGTAGTTAGTATCTTATAGTTCTTTATAATGTCTTAGCGGAGTAAAGACTTAATCTTTACGAGGAAATAGCGAACGAGCTACTTCTCCGTATAGTCGAGCTAGCTTTTAAGTAGGTTTAGCTCTAAAGTAAAACTCTTAACACTCTAGTCGGTCTTTTAGTACGCTGTCTCGTACTCTAGTATTACGCTAAGGAGGCGGTTAATAGGGTCGCCGACTACGTCGCGAACGAACTACTTAAAGTCCTCCTAAGTATAGTTTTCGGGCACTATTACTTCCTAATAGTTATTATACTATAGATCGGCCGTATTACCCCTAAGCTATATAATAGCGTATAATACGCGAGAGTAGTCGGTTACGTAGTAATAGCCGGAATTAAGGAATACTAGCTCTAGCTAGCGGACGAAGTCCCGTAATTCCTTAATAGTATTACCCTTAAAAACAACTAGGTCTTTTAACTTAGGTCGTCCCCTAGTACTAGGCGGGTAGAGGGCGCTATTAGTACGAATAGATTACGCGATACTCTATAAGTTATTATTAGTAACCGACGGGGTAGTAGGTCCTAATAGATTAGAATCTAGGATGCCTACTTTCTAGTAGTCTCGGCTAAGCTTTATCTATTAGACTTCTAACTAAAGGGCGCGAAGTTCCTCTTCCTCCTTAAGCGCTTCTCTTTCGGCCTTAAGCCTCGCGATAGCTTCGGCTAAGGGCTCCTCTAGAGTAGATAAAGTCTCTATAACTAATCCTTAAGGATCTACGCTAGGTATAGTAGATCCCTACTCTTATCCTATATCCCGTAAATCCTTAGCTAGTATCTCCTATAGCTCGCCGCCGGTAGTATCTCGGCTAGGTATCTTAGTAGGGTTCTTAATAGGGTTCGATAGATTACTACCCTTAGAGAGGTAGAAGAATTAGAATTATAAAGGCAAAGGTCTATAGTAATATAAAGAACGCCCGATATCCTCTAGATAAAAGGTAAAACTAATTCTTATAGAATTTAGTATATATACGCGAGCCCTTCGTAATATATACGGCTGCCTCTTACTAAGCATTTATTATCCCCTTAGTTAGAAGATAGGAGAATAACTTTACTCGACCCGGATCTAGCCTCCGCTATAATCCTTAGCAATATCTCTTAGTAATACTATTATAGTATTATATAATACTATTCGGTAGCGTATCGAGTACCTAGTATTCGATTCGCGTAAAAGATAATCCCGTTCTATTTAGAGACCTAGAGAGTTAGGACGTCGTAGATATTAGTAGATATATAGATATACTAATAGACCTATTAGGGGCTATATATAGTAACTATAATAGTAGGAGGTATCTAAGCTTCGTCGTTACGTCTATATAGCTAGATCGTAACGGAGTTACTATACTATAGTTAATATCGAAAGACGTGTTTTCTTTATTATACTTACTCTTTATCTTATATATTCCCTAGTTTTCCTTACTCTTCCGTCCGCTATACGTACCGCTATCTTATATTTAAGGCCTCTTAGCTCTACTAACTACTAAGTAGTAGTAGGTTCGTAGCCGGTACTACGTATAGGTAGACCTTATCGCCGACCTATATTTTAGTATCCTAAGGCTAAATAGATAACTTTTATAATCCCTTTAAAAACTTAGCCTATTATATAAAGGTTTATAGTAGTAGGGATTGTCGGCCGCTATTTAGCCTCGCTAAACCCGAAGTAAATAGCTATTATATCTCCTATTCTACTCTAGCCCTAGGAAACAAGTAAGGGTATAGGGTAGCCGTTACGCTAAAACTAGTCTTATTTTGCTAAGGATACTATTCCGGTAGTAAAGGGATCGAGAGCGAGTAAGATAATAGTAATATAATTTAGCTACGTCGTCTAAGGTTCGACAGATTAGTAGTTAACTTCCTTAGGTAGTATAAGATAATAATATAAAGTACTATAATATAATACTAAACTAGCTTAACTCGAGCTATTCCGGTCCTTATTATTCCGGTCTTTATCGTAGAACTACGGGTCCCGTAAAAAGTAGGCTCTTAATAATAAGGTAGTTTTAATATCCGAGATATATCTAAGCGGACTCCGGGAATAGAATAAGTTATAAAATTGTCTCTACTCCGACCCCGATAAATTACTCCGGTATATCTAGGTATATACTATCCTTAGCCGAAGACGACCCTACCCGACTAGATCGTTAAGCTATTAAGAAGACTAGGTATTATATTCCTCTAGTACGGAAGGCTACTCTTAATACTAGAGAGTTCGACTATATAGTCTTCTTTAATATTCTATTCTTTATAGCCCGGGCTCGCGTATCTATAGCGATAAAGATATCTACTATATACTAGCGACGTTACTATCGATTTACTCTTAAGCGTCCGTATATACCTAATCTACTCGCTTACTAACTATCGAAGTCTGTCCGTTCCTATACCGCTCGAAGAATTCCGCGACTAATCGATCTATAGAGCCTTTAAGCGCGGCTGCCGGTTCCTACGTATCCTCCTACTATACGCGATAGAACCGCCCCCCCGCTCCCCCTCCCCCCCCGGGCTCCCCGGCTTAATCTACTATCGACGATAGCGGTGACGGCCTACGTTAGCTAGAGGAGGGTTAGAGGTTAATCGAAGACGGGCAGACTCGGGCTACGAGACGGAATAAACCAATTAGTCGATTGCGTCGGGGATCTGCGAGAGTATAAGTTGCATTCTCTGTACAAGCGAGACTGGCATACCGAACCGTCGCCGTCGGGCGACGACCATTCTTGCTTGGGCGAGAGCTCATCCGCCGTGCGGGCGGAGGTTTCTGTGTCGGTGTCAGTCGATCCAGGCGCTTCGAACAAACGGATCTCGGGAACGGCGTACGGGCGTGGGAGAGGGCGCCTGCTCGATGGAAGGCCAGCTGGGGCTGCTCGAAAGTCGCTGGTCGCGAGCTGCAGAAATCTTTCGTAACCGCAGACGCGGTCGGCGGTGCATGGCGGAGGGTGGCTCGCGGGATGGCCTGATGCTCGGCTCGCGCGTCGATTGCCTAGTCGCGAGCGAGCCGACCTGGGACGCCAGCTCGTCTTCACTATCGTCGGCGCTCGAGGACGAGCGGACCGTGACCCGGCATCGTCGCCTTCCCCGCCAGGACCGGATGGACTGCGTGTTGGGCTGCGTGTTGGGCTCCTCGCTCAACATCTCGCGGGCGGTGGTGGTTGCGGAGACGCGCGGAGAAGAGAGTGTCGCCTTACCGGACGAAGGACACGGAAGCGGCGAGCGGCGGAGGCATCTCGCACCCGCCCCGTCGTCGAACGGCCCTCTGTTTGGATAAAGAGAGCTCGAGAGCGCGCCGGCTGACGTCCGATCGACGCTGCCGGCGAGTGGGCCCGAATGCCGCGCCCCTGCTAGCCGCCCGCGCCCGGCCGCACGCCCGGCTACGACACCGGGGGTCCAGATTAGCCTCTTGAGTGCATGGCGTAAGGGTCTCCCGCCCGGACTCAAGTGGGACAATAACGATCCCCCGCCTCGCGAGATTCTCACTGCCCGTCTGCGCGCCAAATACTAGGACGTGCGGTACGTTATCAACCGCCCTTTCCTCGACTATGTGCTACACATCATGCCGCATGTCCGACAGGGCGAGGTTTCTGTCGAATCAGTCGCGTTAAATGCGTACGGCGACCTACGCGACAAGACCGACATCTGTCTGTTCCTCGCTATCCGGAAGCAATTTTCTGAGAACCAAATTTGCGCCGCAGCCAAACCCTGTATCCGTGCCGCTATGTACAGCATAGAAGCCTTTGACGGAGTACCAGACCGCCCGATTGTGACGAATATCCACGGCACGGCGCATGCGTACGTACTGTAGATCAGACCAGAAGATCCCGCGCTAACCTACAACTAGAAAATTCGGCAAAATGTTGGTGCTGTTAGCAGTCTATCGCTGCACCTGCTTGAACTCTATGGTGCCCGAGGCTCGCTTAATACAACTCCTCGAACGCACTATTGCCTTCTTGCGACGGCTGACTCCGATCTCTCCCACCTGCAAGGCCGACTGTGGAATTCTGGAAAAGCTTCAACATACCATGTTTGGTCCCAGCGAGCATGACGGTCTGGAATCTATTACCATGAGGACGCCGTAAACGCCACCAGCAAAGGCGTCTCCTCTGACTCGGTTTCGTGATCACGAATACGGTCATAGAGGGCCAAGGGCGTGGCACGAAGACTACATGGCGTGGTAGACCGGGAGCATAGACTGAAGAAGAAGAAGCTATGGGAGAAGATCGGATTTCATCACCATCATTGAAAGCGATGCATTTGCCCGTTCTGGAGAAATATTGGAAGGTTGGTGGCGAGCGCCGTCGCAACTGAATGGGATGGGGTGGGAATCTTGCTATTCGGGGATTCCTTGGCTTTCTTTTTTTTTTGATTCTTGGTACAAGAATGTGGCGCTATGCATGCAGATACCAGGCCAACAGATGGCCATTGACGGGAGCAAGATTGAAGACTCTGTCTATGATTTGAGAGAGCTATGGGTTGGTTGTAATTGCTCCGAAAACGAAACGGCCCTCGCAGGCAAGCAAGCATGCATAGATCCGGCTATACAGTATCTAGTGGAATTTCGAATGGAATGAAATAGAAAGATTGAGAACATGTTATGGCATGTATGTCACTTCCTCAGCTTGTTTCGACTTATTGTGTTCGGTTGTGTGCGGGATCGAGGCCACATGCGAAGAATTTCGAAGAGCCTGTACCGCTGCAACATCCCGTTGAAGATTGCCTCTGACGATTGTGCCTTTTCAAGCTAGCAATTGGTAACGATGTCCGCCACCTGATCCGATGATATGTCCCCAAGAGGACTTTTAGCAGCAGTGAGGACCTCATACATGCTCGAGCCGAGCGCAAATAGGTCGTTATCGGGAGTGGCTGATTTTCGCCAATTCTGGTAGGGGCGAAACCGCACGCTCGCGGCACTAGTGAAAATGGCGTTGTCCAAAGCGTAACACCCAAGATCTGCAGTTCGTGCCATAGTTCGGCGTTGTCAACACCGGACCCGTGGAATCGTTCTCGCACAACGCCAATCCTTATCGAGTACACCTTGTTGCGCTTTCACCGTCCACATGCCAGCTGTGATGAATGCCCTTCGTTGGAAACAGTTCCGCGCACTCAAATGTCTTCGCCTTGAATATGGACCTGCGGCACGGCAGACTCTAAATAGCATGTGCAAGCTGTGGTTACCAACGTGGAAATGAAAATCAGATCTGGTGAATGAAAGTCAAACCTGGTGCACAAGCACTCGACTGCGATTGTACGTAACTTCGGGTCGATTCAGCGATCTGGCGTCGAGGCGGAGGCAAGGGGACAGCTGGTCATATCTCTGGTATGGCGAAGTGGGGCGTGCTGATTCGTTCGGCATCGCGTCGGCTGTTCGCCGAACCTCTGCAGCCGGGCATAGCCGCTTCAGATGGCGGCTGCAACCGTGTAGGATACAATCAATCGTCCCGATAGGGAGGGGCCAGGGTAAATGAAATGAAGAAGAAGAAGAAGAAGAGAAAATCAATCAATCAATCCGGCCTCGCGAGTGCTTCTTTCTCGAACTTCATCATTCCCCAGTCCATACCCGACTTGCGACCGCTTCGCGCCCCCATCCACTCTCCCATAGCGGCTCTTTACCCATACTCGCTTATCCGCAGTCCGCGTCTTCGAACCCATACTCGACCGCATGCTCACGATCAGCACCGTAATCGACACTACCATCTGCGATCATGGACAAAGACTCGAGCGTCTGCGTCTACACGGCCTCGAACATGGACTGGCACGCGATCTCAGTCAACCACGTGAACCACATCGTCAGCGAGATAATCAAGAAGATCCAGACTAAGGACGGCACCAACGAGGTAATCAGCCTCACGGACACGCGCTTGAGCGAGTACTCGAACATGCACGTGTGCTTCAACTACGACCGCAAGCCATATATCATCGGCGACATGGGCATGAAGATCAACAAGAACAGGGTTAGCCTCCTACAGCTAAGCACGGGAATCATCGAGTCCAGGTCCATGAACAAGCTTGACATCAGCAACACGATGAGCATCGACCTCTCGACGGCGTGGATCAACGAGCTCCGCCACACTATCCTCTACGATGACCTGGACAAGATCACGAACATACTCGAGAACACGTCGTACTCCAAGTACATGCGCAGGAACGACACTTGGGTCGAGTCCACCTTGTAGACCGCGAAGATGAACAACTTCCCGTGTACGAACCTGACCTTGACTACGAACACGATTAAACCACGATCCACACCCCGACTCCGGATGAGCGGCTCCGTACCGCAGACCAGGGTGGGTGGCGCCGTGCGGTCTATCCTGCTTTCCTCGAATAGGTCGTATTCTTGCTCCAATTTCCTCGGAACATTCCTGATCCCATCCTACCTTCGTCCGGAAATACGGTTTTGTCTTGGGTAGCACTTGATTTGCGGCATTGTATATCGGCGACACTACTTCTTGAACATCGATATCGAGGCTCGCCTTTGTCGTGGCGCGTATGTGGGAGCGCCTTTCAAAGGGCTTCGGAGAGCTCCTTTGAACCTACCGTCTAGATTATGGCAGTTCACAGTTCCTTCAATTGTATGCCCTTCGCCTCTTCCATCAAGATATAGATTCAGATCCTGCGCTGTTGGAGCTTCCTCTATCCTACGCTAGAACCTTTAGCACTGGGATACCGAAGACACTCCGTACCTGTGTTTAATGAATTCTTATTTGAATAGTGAAAACTTCGACCGATAAGTTTTGGGGAAAGTTCTACTGCGTTCAAGCTCGCTAGGACTCTGAAGTAATACCCAACCACCTCAGTGATATTATAGTTTCCACTTTCGCTGCAATTCCTGCCTGTCGTAGTATTCCTCGTCCTACAATTCAAGTATTGCTTTGCGGAAACACGTATAAAGCATTTGTCGGGCGCAATCGATTTCCTCGTCTCCCTACTGCCTCCGAGCGATGTAATCCTTCCTAAAGAAAACACTGGGATAAAAGCCCTTAATCACCGAGAATGGGCGACAATCGTCTCCTGTGCCGACAGACTTTCGCCCTACTGTCCCTGCTTCGGCGAGAGTAGAAGAGAACAGCCTAATTCCTTTAACAACAGACTAACGTGCCACGCAAGTCAAGACCAACACTACCTTAGGCTCAATGATTTTTATGATCTACAAGCACATTTCCTACGCCTCCTTCAAATTATCATCTTCAAAATTACTTCTCTTTTGCAGGGAGGAGGAACAGAGTATATTAATGTTAAGCAGACTAATGTCCTGCAGCCCAATCTTCCTACGTAATGCGGCTTGAATTGTGTCTTCGACTTCTTGCAAAGTTGGACTGCTAGCCTCGTGTTCCTTCTGGTTGCCTTTGCTTTTGCTAGCGTCGAGCATCATTACGGGAGGCCGAGTATGAGGTATTCGCGGATTGTGCCTGTGAACAGAGTTGGTTCTTGCGTGACAAGGCTGCAGGAAGCACGATATTGGGACAGTGGGATGGTGGTGATGTCTTGGTTGTCGATCAAGATGCGGCCGATCTGGGTGTCGTAGAAGCGGTTTAGAAGGGAGACCATGGTTGATTTGCCGCATCCTGATGGTCCGATGAAGGCAATGAATTCACCGGGTTGGATGGTGAAGGAGAGATCTTTATATACCGAGACGTCTCGAGTGGGATACTTGAAGGAAACGTCCTGAAACTCGACTTTGCAGCCTACAGCGCTTTCGTTTCGACTACTGCTGATATTTGTTCGGATTTGCTCGGAACCCTCACGTCTGGTGAGGATGCGATCGGCAGCGGCAGTCGCATTTGCGAAATTCGGTCCGGTCGCAAGGAATTGGCCAGCGCCTTGAGCGCCTTGGATCAAGGCAGTATAGATGACAAAGAACTGGTAAGCCTGATACTCCCTGTGTGCTAGAAGTTGCCCGCCATACCAAAAGGCCAGGGCGACAGAGCAGAGATCCAAACTGTCGCTGAGGGCGAAAATAAGGGTGGTAAATCGGGACTTCTTCCAGGCATTATGGAGGTGGCCATCCAACAAGTTTCTGTACCTGGCCACGGTAGTCTCCTCCAACGTCAAGGCGACGACAGTTCGAAAGGAAGCGATGGTCTCGGCGGCGAACTTGCTGGAATCCGCAAAAACCTCGGCGTTCATGGCCTCGAAGGTCATTTCGAATCGAACGCGGAAGAATGCAGCGAGCAAAATGCATGGAAGCGATGCGAAGATGACGACCAGGCTAAGCTTCCAGCCAAAGGCAAAGCTAACGATAGTGCAGCCGATGAGGGTGAAAATACCGATGAGTGGGATCACGATACTGTATCCCAAAAGGTCCTGAAAATTCTGAGGGTCCCCAGCAAGTTCTCCAGCAAGCGTACCGAATGCGTGGTTGCCCTCTTCGAACCAGGCGATGGGCTTCGTGATAATGCTGAAGAAGTAGGCCTTCCGATTTGCAGTACTCACACGCACGGATGCAACATTACTGAAGTAGCCGATGATAGCGTAGGAGACAGCCACGCAGATAGCGAGAATGAACAACATGAGCGACAAGAAGTCAGCTTCGCGGATTTGGTGCGCGATATCGGGATGCTGGAATACGGAGAGCACTCGAGCCAATAGCCAGGCTTGGATGGCGACTGCAGCACCAGCGCCGACCGCGCCGACCAGGATAAGGAAGTATATAGGATAGACATCCTTTCGTTCGAAGAGCACACAGCCAATCGACCTGGAGGGCACCTGTTTCGCCGTTTTCACGGTGGTATCTTCCGCGCTCTTGTGTTCTCTGGATCCCACGAGAACCACGTCCTTTATCTTGCCGGCACTTGACGGTTGCGTGGCTTGCCCATTCTCCCTGTCCGAGATGCTCTCTATTTCGGGGTCCGACGTTTTCGCAAGACTAGCATAGACGCCGCCCTTAGAGCCCATCAGCTCTTCGTGGGTCCCCTGCTCCACCACGGCACCCTGTTGTAGCACAACAATGTGATCCGCATTTCGTATGGTGGACAATCGATGAGCAACCACAATCGTTGTTCTACCCGCAGAGACCCGTTCAAGAGCCCTAGCCACGATTCGTTCGCTGTACACATCGATCGAACTGGTCGCTTCATCGAGGATGAGAAGCGAGGGTTGCTTGATGATTGCGCGTGCAATGGCGAGTCGCCGCCGTTGTCCTCCTGAGAGCTTCATGCCGCTCGGGCCGACTAAGGTGTCGTATCCTTGGGGTAATCTCAGAATAAACTCATTCGCGAAGGACTCGCTACATGCTTCCTTCACTCGGCGCAGTTTTTCTTCACGCGAATCGTTCTCCCATTTGGAACCCGTGAGTCCTTTCGCGACGTTCTCGTAGATAGTTTCGTCAAACAGTACCGGTTCCTGCTGAACGAGGCCAAGTTGTGAGCGCCACCATTTAGAATTGATCTCGTCGAGATTGTATTCCCCTATCAAAATGCGTCCGGAGTTCTGAAGCACGACACGCTCATCATCCTTATGGGCAGCAAGATCTCCCTCGTCCGGAGATGTGTTATCGTGCCAGAGACCCACATTTGGCGATGTCTCTTTCTCCTCCACGTCCTTGCAGTCTGCATCTTTTGCATGTGCTTGATTAATATCCGACAGACTATACCACTTTTCTATCAGCGCAACAAGAGTGCTCTTGCCACAGCCAGATTGACCCACAAAAGCCGTAGTCCGACCACGTCGCACGGTGCAATTGATCCCGTTAAGGACATGGGCCTGAGGTCGATTGGGGTATGCAAACTCGCGCTCAGTGGTGGTGGATCCCGGTGTGAAATAGTCGCTGAAGCCTGAGACCAGGGTTCCGAAGACGATAGTCATGATAGGGAGTACTGCGCCGGCGCAAAAAGAGCAGAGGGCGGCGACGGCGATGAGGCACCAGTCTAGGTGAGTGGCATAGCTCAGAATGCGTGGAAAGCCGCCGGCGCCAGGCTGCTTATGTAAGCTTTTCCTGGACTTGGACATGTTTGTCGCTGGGAGTAGTAGTGGTAGACGTTTTCCCGCTCTCCTGAGATGGTAATAACAAAGCAGGAAGAGCAAAGTGAAGTGGTACAAGCAGGATATACCAAAGGTAAGTACAGAGCTTGGTATGTAGGAATGGTAATCATCCCGTCTCCGCACTGTCTAGTTTCCGTTTTGCACACCCCCCTGTCCTTGCTCCATCACAGTCAGCCAGTGCGTCTACCCCTCTCCAAGTGAGATCAGAGCACTAAACCTACTTTTCCGACTCGTATTCACGAGCTTGGTCTGATATCAAGACGCACCTTGCATTTGCTGCCGAGCTAGTTCTACTATGGACATTCCAACAAAGTCCATATCAACACAACAACAAAAACTAAGCAAAAGACAAACAAACGAGGCTGTCCGAGAGACGTATGCGACAAGGCGCTTTCCGAGCTCGGCGACCTCAAGCCTGTGTTCGAGACCAGTAGTCTACTACAATACCGGCCCACCGAGACATGCAGTGATATCGCGCGACTCGCAATCCAGGTATGTGTTGTTTGCGACCTCGTTCACTCTCTATCTAATGATATTAGGCCTTTTCCTCCGATATCGCGAACTTCAACAACACTGTCAAGCCTGTCACAATCAACGTCGCAAAGCTCCGAAAGATAGAGACCGATCGCATTACAGGCACGCCAGCTACACTGTACATCGTCGTGGCTCTGACCAGACTCGAAAGAGCTAGTGGATGGTACACATTCTTCCGGACTGGAGGAACGGAGGAAACGGAGGAAGTTGCCAACGAGCTTGACACGGGCGATGCAATGCTCTGGCGTGGGGAGTGCGTTGCCAAACCTGGTGACGGAGAAGGAGGCTTGGTGTTAATGATCATGTTGCGGTAATCGACGGATCTAGTATTGCAAAGAAGGCGTTTATATAGCGTACAGCCGCGCCCATCGCTGGCATGTTGTTGTGGATGCCAGCAACAACGAAGGTCTGAGTAGGATTGAGCTTAGCACGATGCGTGTTGTAAAGCATTGCGATAGTTCGAAGTAGGTTGTGTGTATTCTCCCATGCCGCGTTTGGATTGCTGGATAGCGACTCTTCCGTAGTTCCTGGTGGTAAAGGGGCAAGATGTGCCAAGATTCCGGCTTTAGGCGAAATAATGGCGATTGCGGTACAGGCGTTCAGTTATTAAGTATTTAACGGCTGTCTCCGGTGGCCAGAAGGCAATTATAACACTGTTCATTTGAACGATGATCCTCTGTTGTTCGGGCAGTTCCAGGACTTTATCGTATATAGGAGCCATACCGGCTGCAGAACTTGGCTTAAAGGTATACAAGTAAAAGAGTAAAATTCAAAGAGTCTTATATCCACTTTAAACAACCCGCAACAATTTTATAACCGATTGGATAGGTATGCGCGGTAGAATGGTCATGAGTATCGAAGATCCCATCCACGACCATTCTCGCTCGAGTCTCTGCACGATGGACACCAGTATTTTGGTGGCATCGGTTTTACTGCTGCCGAGTCAGCTGTAAGCAACGAAAATCGTATATTTTCAATTTTACTCACTATTCCGCAGCGGCAACGAACGCCTGGCAAGCCTTTTCAACGCTCATTACGTTGTGAGCTGAGCTCAAAACCCATGAAATGTCTCCCTGCACTATAACCTCAAATTTCGCGGGCAGTGTGGTCGTTTCCACACATCGAACTGTGCTAGGGTCTGAGGTGCTTCAGTCGGCGTCTCGAAAACTCTTTCACGTGATCTCCCCGCTTTGCCTCACTCCCGTGCTCTCCTCTCCGCGCTTGACCTCATGCTTGTTCGCAGTCTACGAAGTAAATGATGGCTATGGCTTCTGCAATTGCAAGAGAAGCCATTTGATGGCCGGTCCGCTCTTCCATTGCCCACATCACCGCACCGAAAGGCAGTCTTCATCAATGTCCTTGTCCAATGCGATTCTCGCCGGGGAGTCCATGTTGGTGCAAGGAATGGTGGACGGAGTGACAGCACCCATGCAGCGCCTGGCCGAAATCACCAACATGCCTGGATTGGACTCATCATGCATACGGTGGTCTGTCGGCGGTGAGAACTTCTTGGACTCGCCCTGGTGAACCACTGGACTTCTGATCCCATCACCCTCTACTACTGCCGCATCATCACCTTGACTATCTACACTCTCCGGCTTTGCCATGAATCCTCAAGAAAGTGCCGTCCTGGCCAGGGACCTCCGAGAAACCGTGCCCGTCATAGACGCCGCGACGGGAATCTACTACCACACCCGCGAGGGCCAAAGAATCATCGATGGATGCGGAGGTTCAGCCGTGGCTTGTCTCGGGTACCAGAACCCTCGCGTTCAAAATGCCATCACCGCTCAGATGGAGAGGGTGCCGTACTGCCATAGCCAGTTCTTCACCACCGCCGCCAGCGAGGACCTGGCCACGGCTATCATTGCCACCACCGAGAACAAAATGGCCAAATTTCTCGCCTTGAGCTCGGGATCTGAAGCGATGGAGGTCGCGATGAAACTGGCTCGTCAGTATTTTCTGGAGTTGCCCGTCCCGCAGCCGCAGCGCACCAAGTTCATCTCCCGGCAGCCCTCTTACCACGGAGCAACGCTGTCCACGCTCTCCCTGGGTGGCCACTTGAGCCGCCGTGCGCCATTCGAGCCCCTCCTCTCTCCGGGTCACGGCAAGGTCTCGCAGTGTAACGCGTATAGAGGAATGGTGTCAGGAGAGTGCGTGGAGGACTACGTCTCTCGGCTTGCCGCAGAGCTGGACCATGAGTTTGGGAAAACACCGCCAGGGACCGTGTGCGCCTTTGTCGCCGAGACTATCACTGGTGCTTCCACCGGCTGTGTTGTACCTGTCCCCGGCTACTGGCCCGCGATCGAAGCCGTCTGCCGCCGCCACGGGGCGTTGTTGATTCTGGACGAGATCATGTGTGGCATGGGCCGCACCGGAACCATGCATGCGTGGCAACAGGAAGGAGTGGTGCCGAACATCCAGGCCGTGGGAAAGAGTCTCGGAGGTGGATATGTGCCCGTGTCTGGTGTACTCATTGACCATGAGATCTCTCAGACGCTACGGGCGGGCTCCGGGGTGCTTTCGCATGGCCAGAGTTTCCAAGCCCATCCCGTCGCATGTGCGGCCGCACTGGCTGTACAAAGAGTGATATCGGACGAACATCTGCTGGACAATGTCACGAAGATGGGACACCTTCTCGGCCGCGCGCTGGAAACTCGTCTTGGCTCGCATCCCCACGTTGGAAATATCAGAGGTCGGGGCCTCTTTTGGGCCGTCGAATTCGTCTCGGACAAGGTGGCGAAGAGGACATTTCCTCCTGCTCGCAACGTGGGCCCTTCGATCTGCAAGTTTGCCGCCCAACCGCCCTACAACATCTCCGTGTATCCCGGCAAAGGCACGGCCGACGGCATCTACGGCGACCACGTCCTCCTCGCACCAGCATATGTCGTCAATGCGGAGGAGATTGAGCTGATTGTCAACGCACTCGCAGGAGCCATTTTCCAGTTCTTCTCCGGGGAAAATATATAGTTTGAGGACAGGTTGGTCAGCCGCAAAGATTACATACAAGTATCTACAACCCGCGTTCGCCGTCCATACTCCTACCATCCATCTACCAACTCCTTCCCACCCCACGTACATCTTTGATACAAGTATCGCTCATCCTTCCCACACAGCCTCGACGAAGCTCAGCGCGCTACCTTCGGGGGTGGAAACGCCCTTGACTCTGAACCTCTGATCGGCCTTGGCGAACAGTTCCCGATACTTGGCTTCTTCACGATCCCCGGCATTGAACAGCGCGAGCATGCCGAGGTCTTGGTTTCGCAACCTTCGCTCCTGTACGTTTGGAAGGCTCCCCAGCGGCGGCATTATCGCGTCCATGACCAGCACACGAGTACCCTTCTTCAACGCGGGGATCAAGGCTCGGAGGATCCGAATGGCATGCTTGTCCGGCCAGTTGTGCAGGACCAGGCGCAGGAGATAGAGGGCGGCGCCTCGATCTGGCTGGGGCTCGAAGACGTCGTGGATGGCAAACTCGATCCCGGAGGATGCGTGGTCCGCGTCTTCGGCGGCGTCGACGGCTTCGATGACCTCTTTCCGGTCCTGCACGACAAATCTCAGATGTGCAAACTTGTCGATGACGGCTCTCGCGCTGTCTCCGAAACCCCCGCCCACGTCGACAACGGTGCTGCCGGGTGGTAAAGCTCCCCAGGCGTAGCCCTCGACCACGTGTTTCAGAGAATGGGGCGAGAGGCCCTCGACCTTCTTCAGCCCTCCGGCGAATTGTTGTGTCCTCTTCGGGCTCGAGGCAGTGAACTCATAAAAGGTCCACAGCCTGGCGTCAGCGTCGCCCGCGGCTACCCGCTGCTGCACGTCCCGCGGCGTCAATGCCAGCGCGGCCGCGGTCTCGTTCAGTTCGTCCGCGCGCGGGAAGCGCTCTAGAGCTTGGCCGATGAAGTTCATGGGCCGCGATTCGCCCAGCTCGACGATCCACCTCAACGCTTCAGTCAGCCCGGGCTCTTGGATCAGCAGCCTGGAGACGGCATTGTGCTTCAGCCGCCCGCGGTCCTCGGTGAACAGTCGGTGGGTGACGAGGTGCTGCAGGACTCTTCGCAGAGCGCTTTCCTCCACGCCGGTCCTGGTGCTGAGGCTTTCGTACGTCACTCCGGTCTGGTCGTCCGGGACGAGATTGAAGACATCGAAGCGCAGGACCACGTCCGCGGCGGGTACGTTGGTGAAGACCTGCTCGAGAACGAGCCGAGGGCCTGCTGCCAGTTCCGAGAGCTCGGTCGTGGCGTCGCGGAGTTGCAGTCTGACGGCCTCGATCTCGGGCGGAAAGTCGGGAGGCTGAGAGCTCCCATCAAACGAGAGGGGAGGAAGATGGTTCTCGCGGATGTAATCGTCGATGATCTTTGTCTTCTCGGCTATCACGTTGGAGAGAACTGAGATGTTCGATGAAGGACTCGCCATGGTGTGCAGTCGTTGATCAGTGAGCTAGGAGAGCAAGATGTGTTGTGAGGGCAAGACCGTGGACTTCGGTGAGCGTTATGGCGTGATGATGGTTCTGATGAATGATTTGAATTACGACGATTGACAGCGGACTGATCCTTCTCCGCCGTTTGCCTCCCCTGGACCGCAAGCAAGATTCCCGATTCCGTGCATAGCCCCTGGAGCATGCTGTTGACTTCTCTGACAAGTTGACAACTGTCCCCAAACAAGGCATCGATCGACATGCGTCGACAATCTCGACATGGGTTTCGACAGTCCGCGACTCAGCGGTATGCCTGTATGTATGCAGACTGGTACCAGGATCCAGGCTGTACCTAGTCAACGTGTACGCCTCGGAGGAGTGGTTACCCCTTGCAGGCTCAATGGAAGGAGTAAAGTCCTCGGCGATGGCTCCGGCGCCAAGACCCGAGGATGCACGTTGACCACCCGCAGATGGGTGCATTGTTCCACCTCACCACTGGTTTGCGGAATCTCGCCCTCACCATCAGGCTCAAAAGTCCGTTGGAACCTCGTCGTCTTCCTCATCTCACCGCACCGAGGTGGTGGGATTGTGGGCCACAAGTCAGCCAATCTTAAACCCCTCATGGTCATGGACCAACCCAGACACCCATGTCACTGTCACCCCTGTCTGGGGAGCGCAAAGTCCATCTCAATCAACATGGTGTCCGCAATCCACGTCCGCATGGTCATGCCGGTACGTCTCATATCAACGATCAAAAAATCATCACATCATCATCGAACTTTATCGTTGACCCTTCGTGCTGACCAGGGAGAGGGAGCCTGTCAACAGGATTGTTCTCGCCGCCATGATGCGGTTCGTGTGAGCATTGCCGGATTGAGAGGTGCGGCCGGCAGTCGTTGGTCTACTTAGATCGACTGATCAAACACGATATGTCCATATTACAATCCTGAAGAAATCAAACATCACGCAAAATTCAGCAGCAGCCATGGAAACCCCAAGCCCCCATGAGACCGAAAACCCTCCCGGACGGAACATCGACACCGTTCATTATGAGATACCCGAACGCGACTTCGAAAAGCTGCAAGCCTTCGTGATCGCTCACGGAATTGCGCTGTCAGACGTCCTCACAGCCGCATTCCATGCAGCACAACATCTGTCCCAGAACTCGGGATCGCAGAATGACGCCGGCAATGGAAGTGCATCTATGCATCACGATGTCATCGAAGTCCTCCAGAACACGTCTTTTCTGGACCTGGCAAAGCAAGTCTGTCGGGCCGCAGATGTTGCTGGCGATCTGCAGGCCAAGCACACTCTTGTTTATCCCCAAGGGTTCTCTCGTACGTTGCCCGAGGCCAGACAGGCGTCTGATACCTTGCCAAGACATGTCTCCATTGGTCTGCACCTTCACAAGCAGGCTGGGAAAAGCGAGATGCGCTCTCCGGAGGGCGAAATCCAGTGCCACGTGTACCAATCGCAAGGGAGACTCTCCGGAACAATGGTTTTCTCTCCGGACCTCGTCACGTCCGATGCCGTACGCACCATTGCGTCAAATCTTCAATCGTTGCTGAGTCTGGCCCTGGACTCACCCGCAGTGCCCATCTTGGCTCTGCCCCTGGGCGATGCAAAGCCGCGCAGAGAGCCATTGTCCGTCGAGCCGGTGGACTACCCCCGGGATGCAAGCATTGTGGAGCTCTTCCGCCAACAGGTTGCTTCGACGCCAGCTGCTATAGCAGTTCGGAAAGGCGACGAGGCCCAGATAACGTATTCGCAGCTGGACGAGCAGTCCGACCGCCTTGCGGCAGGGCTCCGCAAACGGCAGCTAGTCGCCGAAACCCCAATTACAGTCTACGCTCCACGCTCTTGTGAGACCATCGTCGCCTTTGTTGGTATCCTCAAGGCCAACTTGGCCTATCTCCCGCTCGATATCAACGCTCCTCATGGCCGTATCCGTTCGACACTGTCCACTGTCGTTTCTGGCCCCAAGCTCATGCTTGTGGGTGGGATGGTGGAGCCTCCTTCTGTTGATGGATTCGAAGTGGTGAGAATCGCCCATTTGATCTCGGAGAACGGCAGAGAGCCAGGTATTCAAAGCGAGCAGCCTTCTGCGACGAGCCTCGCATACATCATGTCGACCTCTGGATCCACTGGAGCTCCAAAGGGCGTAATGATTGAGCACCGTGGAGTCGTACGGCTGGTCAAGAACGGAACGGCAGTGTCACAGCTCCCACCAGCACCACGAGTTGCCCACTTGTCTAATATTGCCTTCGATGCGTCGACATGGGAAATCTTTGCCTCCCTCTTGAACGGTGGGGTCCTGATCTGCATTGATTATGATACCGTGATTGATGCATCCGCGCTGGCGAAGGTTTTCAGACACGAAGAGATCCAAGCAGCCGTCCTCTCCCCAGCACTGCTCCAAAACTGCGTCGAGTACCCGGAAATGTTCGACAGTGTTGAAGTCCTCCTTTCTGGCGGCGACAGGCTCGACGTCACCACCGCCATTGCAGTTCGCAGCTTGGTATCGACCTTTTACAATGTATACGGGCCCACGGAGAACACGTGTCTGAGCACAGTTTACCGTATCCAGAGCGAAGATACATTTTCCAACGGAGTACCGATCGGTCGAGCGATCAGCAATTCCGGTGCCTATGTCGTCGATGACAATCTGCGCTTGGTAGTTGCTGGTACAGTTGGCGAACTCGTCGTCACTGGCGATGGGCTGGCTCGTGGCTATACCGATCCATCTTTAGACGAAGGTCGATTCCCCGAAATCAGGGTTGATGGCCGGCAAGTCCGCGCATACAGGACCGGAGACCGTGTCCGGCTTTGCCCCCGTGAAGCCCAACTGGAGTTTCTTGGTCGGATGGATGGTCAGCAAGTCAAGATCAGAGGAAACCGCGTTGAGATCGCGGAAGTTGAGCGGACGCTCCTGGATTGCGATGATATTGTCGGCGATGCAGCGGTCATTGTGCGCAACAATTCAACCGGTGGTGGTGCGGATATTGAGCTTGTCGCATTCGTGACAATCCGGAGCGCCCTTTCCTCTCACGGCGAGCAGGCCCTCCTCGCCCACCGCCCCCCACAGCCTGATAGATCACAATTGATCGTTGTCATTTTGCAACGCCTTCAAGACAAACTTCCGTCGTATATGATCCCGACGTCCGTCATCATCCTGGACCACATGCCATTGAATACCAACGGCAAGGTCGACCGCCAAGAACTTGCAAAACAAGCCGGGAAGTCGGGCGATACAAAACTCAAGGTTCCACACGCCTCTCCTCGCAACAGCTTGGAGACGACGCTCTGTGCCATTTTCGACGAGGTGTTTGGACTGGAGGGCGTAGGCGTTAGCGATGGCTTCTTCGATCTCGGAGGTCACTCGCTCACCGCCACCAAGCTCGCAGCCCGGATCTACCGGAAACTGGGCTGGAAGCCTTCCGTCAAGGACGTCTTCAACTATCCAGTCGTTGCCGACCTCGCCCAACGTCTGATTGCCGAGCCCAGCAACTACCAGCCTATTCCGTCGATCGCCCATAGAGATGAGCCCATCGAGTTGTCGTTTGCCCAGGGCCGCATGTGGTTCCTCGAGCAACTCCGCCCTGGGGCATATGTCATTGCGACCGCAACGCGGGTCCACGGCGAACTGCAGCTCACAGCTCTAGCAGAGGCACTGCTGGCGCTTGAAGCGCGGCATGAGTCTTTACGAACTGTGTATTACCACCGTGAAGGCATCGCAATGCAAGCTGTTCGTGCCTTCGAGCAACGGGAGCTCAAGGTGGTCCAAGTCACGAGCCAGAACAGTCTGCAGTCCTTGCTGCATGAGGAGCAAGGCCGGCGCTTCCATCTCGACGAAGAACCTGGCTGGAGATCAACCGTTTTCTCTTGCGGGCCCGACCATCATGTCATCTCCCTCGTCATGCACCACATTGTCGCCGACGGCTGGTCGGTCAACATTCTGTGCGAGGAGCTTTCAATGCTGTACTCCGCCGCGCTGCGCGGAGACGACTTATCCGCGCAATTGCCAGCGCTCTCGCTGTGCTATCGCGATTTCGTCGCTTGGCACCGTCAACAGCCTCAAACTCCTGAGTACCAACGTCAGCTGGAGTACTGGACGACACAACTTGACGGCAGCAGACCTGCTGAGTTGGTGTGCGATCGATCCAGATCCTCCACTCCAAGCGGTGATGAGGCTGGGCTCGTGCAGTTCTCGATCCAAGACGCTCTGTATCGGAACATGATGCACTTTGCAGCGGCGAACAGAGTGACGCCTTTTATGCTGACGCTCGCAGCGTTCCGAGCCGCACACTACCGTCTGACCCGATCAAGGGACGCTACAATTGGCGCGCCAGTCGCTAATCGTAACAGGCAGGAGCTGGAGCCGCTTGTCGGGTTTTTCGTCAACACGCAATGTCTTCGGACCTTCGTCGATGACACCACTACCTTCCGAACCCTTGTTGAACATGTCCGAGACACCACCGCCAACGCCATGGCGAATCAAGACGTGCCTTTTGAGCACCTCGTGTCCGAACTCTGCTCTGGATCTCGGGACACCTCTAAGAATCCACTGGTCCAAATCATGTTCGCTCTCCACTCGCAAGAGAGGCTGGGAGAAATCCAAGTCGAGGGTCTTGTCACCGAGCCGATACCGGCAACGCCGCGAACTCGACTAGATCTAGAAGTCCATCTGTACCAACAAGTGGGTGAAAGACTCACCGGTCATGCCATTTTCTCCAAGGACCTTTTCGAATCGGCAAGCGTGCATTGTGTCGTCGCCGTCTTCCAGGACATGCTCGCAGCAGGACTGGATTCACCCGCTACTCCTATCTCCAACCTAGCATTGACGAACCGATCCGAAGAGCTGAAGAAGTGTGATCAGCACAGCCTGGTCTCATCGAGGATACCAGAGCCCCACTACGACGCAAGTATCGTGGATTTGTTTGCCGAACAGGTCGCATCCGATCCTGGAGCTATCGCAATCACGGACGCATCTGGCCAGGTGACCTATGCTGAATTGAACCAGCAGTCTGATTCTTTGGCATCCGCTCTCAGACATCACCACCAGCTGGCCCCGGAGACGTTGGTTGGAATTTACGGACCGCGATCCCATGAGACCATCGTCACAATGCTCGGTATCCTCAAGGCTGGTTTGGCGTACCTTCCCTTGGATATTCATGTCCCTCCTGCCCGAACCGCAAACATTCTATCGTCCATCCCAGGCCGCACGCTCGTAATTGCTAGCGATACGGTCTCACTTCCTTCTCTCGAAGCGGACAGCGTCCAGTTCGTACGATTTGGAGACGCTGTGCGCGCATCACGCATGGAGAAAGCGTCCAACACGGACCGTAGCCTACTGCCTCTGCCCACAAGCTTGGCATACGTGGTCTTTACCTCCGGCTCCACCGGGAAACCGAAGGGAGTCCTGATTGAGCACCGCAGCGTAGTGCGATTGGCAAAGAGGGGCGGAACCTCGGTGACCCAGCTGCCGGCCAGAGCCCGAATCGCCCACTTGTCGAACATTGCGTTTGATGCGTCGACGTGGGAGGTTTACGGTGCACTGCTGAATGGCGGTACAGTAGTGTGTATCGAATACGCTGACACGCTGGACACTCACCGGCTCGGTCGTGTCTTCGCGCGGGAACGAATCCAGGCTGCGATGTTCATATCACCAGTCCACAAGGCATGCATCACCGAGTGCCCGGACGGACTGCAAACAGTCGAGGTTCTTCACATTGGAGGAGAGATCATTCCAATGGGCCTTGTCGCCAAAGCGAAGGCTTCGCTGCGATGCGTTATCAACAATGTGTATGGACCCACGGAAAACACCTGTCTCAGCACCCTATATACTATTACCGACCAAGATCTGCACGCCGGCAACATCCCCATTGGATTCTCAATCGACGGCTCGGGGGTGTGCATTATGGATGAAAATCAGCAAATTGTGCCCCTCGGAGTATTGGGCGAGATCGTTGTTACTGGCAGTGGTGTGGCTCGAGGCTACACCGAAACCAGCCTCAACCAAGGCAGGTTCCTCGAAGTCCCCATCAACGGCGCTCCAGTGCGCGGTTATCGCACCGGTGATTGGGGACGTCTTCGTCCGTATGATGGCGCTGTCGAGTTCTTCGGGAGAATGGACTCAGAGCTCAAGATTCGAGGTTACCGGGTTGCGACCGGTGAAATCGAAAACACAATGCTTTGTTGTGACCGCGTCAGCGATGCTGCCGTGGTTTCGCGCGAGCTGGGTGACTCTGGACCCGAACTGGTGGCATTCGCTACCGTGCAGTCGGCCCTCCCGCGGGGCAGCGGAGGAGTGGTCGACGAGGGCTGCCCGCCCGACCATGACGCAACGACGGATCTCGAGCACAGAATCTGGCAGTACCTCCAGGCGCAGCTGCCGTCATACATGGTCCCTGTATCGATCAAAGTCCTTGCCCGTATGCCAGTGACCGCAAATGGCAAACTCGACCGGAGGGAGTTGGAGAGACAGGCTCGAGCTGCTGTCGGCCGCAGAAGTCTGAAGAGAGCGTACGTCGCTCCGCGCACAGACGTCGAAGCAGTCCTCTGCACCACCTTTGCGGAAGTCCTGGGGTTGAACAACGTGGGCATCGAGGACAACTTCTTTGAGATAGGCGGACATTCCCTGCTGGCCATGCGAATCGTGGCGCGCCTTGACAAGCGGCTGGGCGGCCTCAAGACCTCCGTCAAGGATCTGTTCGATCATCCAATAGTCAAAGATCTTGCCCGGACCCTCAGTCCGGTTTCAAAACCGTACACATCCATACCGCGACTGGATGCCGGTAGCAACACCCCATTCGAGCTCTCATTTGCGCAGGGTCGTCTCTGGTTTCTTGAGCAGCTGCATGCCCAGGAAGCTCGAAACTCCATTACGCTTGCGGTGCACATACGGGGTGGTCTACAGATTCAGGCCCTCCACACCGCCATTCTCGTTCTAGAGCATCGTCATGAAGCTCTACGGACCACATTCCAATCGTTCAATGGAATCGTCGCTCAGACGGTAGCCCCATACTCTCCCCGCGCTCTCGAAGTGGTCCACGTCGCGGCGTCTCGCCTCCATAACGTGCTGTTCGAAGAGCAGGCCCGTCCTTTCGATCTGGCAGCGGGACCAGCCTGGAGACCGATCTTGTTCCGATCTGAAAATGGCGATCACGTTCTCTCGATTGTCGTGCACCATATCGTGTCCGATGGGTGGTCCATTGATATCCTCTCTCGGGAGCTCGCCAGCGTCTATTCCGCTGCAGTCAGAGGCCTTGATCCCTGGGCCTGGTTGGAGCCCTTGCCTCTACGGTACCGAGATTTTGCAGCCTGGCAGCGCCAAGACCCACAACAGATCTCTAAACATCAGACACAGCTCGAATACTGGATGCAGCAACTGCAAGACAATCAGCCAGCAGAGCTGGAGCACGACAGACCGAGGCAGTCTGCCCCTGTCGGACACGCAGATCTGGTGCCTTTCAAGCTCGAGAAGGCGCTCTGCGAGAATCTCGAAAGGTGCGCTGTAACCTACAGCGTAACTCCGTTTGTCGTACTTCTAGCGGCGTTTCGAGTAGCTCACTATCGCATCACGGGGTCACGAGATGCTACGATCGGATCCCCCGTCGCGAACCGCAACGTTCAAGAACTCGAAGGAATAGTTGGTCTGTTCGTCAACACTCTCTGTCTCCGGCTCCGCGTGGACGATGACACCTCTTTCAATGAGCTGCTGCTTCAGACAGGTCGTGTTGTTGGGGAAGCATTTGCAAACCAGGATGTGCCCTTTGAACAGATCGTCTCGAAGCTCCCGGGCTCTAGGGATGCGTTGCGCAACCCGCTCGTTCAGATCTTGTTTGCCTTGCACTCGCAGGAGCAGCTCGGGACGCTTCAGATCGATGGGCTGACAACGGAGCCCATGTCGACACGCCCAACAACGAGGCTGGATCTGGAATTGCATCTCCATCATAGCCGAGGGCAGCTCAATGGAAGCGTCCTCTTTTCTACCGACATTTTCGACATTGCGACCATCCGTACCCTGACAAAAATCTTTCAGGAGGTTCTTGCAAGAGCTATCGAATCTCCATTCGAGAGCATCATTGACCTACCGCTCAGCCCTGCGGTTGCCGAGCCATGCGAAAGAGATGTACTCAATATAGGCCCATCCAAGTCCGAAGGCAGCATTGTTGACGTGTTTCGCGAGCAAGTCACCTCCAAACCACACCACATCGCGGTCGAAGACGCTTCCACACAGCTAACATACGCTGAACTCGACGTCCACTCCGACCTGATAGCCAGGTCCCTCGAACAGCGGGGGTATGCCGCAGAAACCATCGTCGGAGTTTTTGCGCCCCGCTCATGCGAAACGATCGTAGCCTTCATGGGCATTCTCAAAGCCGGTCTGGCATACCTGCCATTCGACGTCAATGCTCCGGCCGCACGTAACGAGAGCATCCTGTCCTCTGTTCCGGGCCGGAAGTTGGTGCTAGTCGGTGCTACAGTTCAATCACCACCCACGGGCATGCCAGACGTGGAGCTGGTGAGAATTGCCGACATGGCAGCCGCCCAGACCGATGACCCTCGCCGCCACAGAGCAATGCACCCGCATCCGGCAAGCCTGGCGTACGTTATGTTCACTTCGGGGTCTACCGGGAAACCAAAAGGCGTTATGGCGGAGCACAGGAACGTCGTACAGCGCGCCTTTTCCAGTGAGCGTTTGCCGACATCGGTCCGTGTTGCACACCTTTCAACCCTCACATTTGACAGCACTACCTGGGAAGTATACACTGCACTCCTCAACGGTGGCACGGTGGTATGCATCGACTACGCAGCCGTGGTTGATCTCGTTCGATTCGGCCAAGTTGTTCGAGACAAGGCCGTTGAAGCCGCGATGATCACGCCGGGATTCTTGAACCAGTGCCTCTCTTTCTGTCCCACGGCCTTGAAGTGCTTTCAGGTCCTGCATGTGATTGGAGACAACTTTCCCCCCAAGAACGCAGCGCTGGCAAGCCGGCTGGTCAGTGGTTCGCTCTACAATTCCTACGGGCCTACGGAGAATACAATCCTCAGCACTTCCCACCGCATCCGAGAGCAGACATATGTCAAGCGCGTGCCGATTGGCCGTCCTATCAGAGACTCTGGAGCATATGTCATGGATCGCAAACAGCGACTCGTGCCATCAGGCGTCCTCGGCGAGCTTGTACTTACCGGTGAAGGTGTCGCTCGGGGTTACTTGGATCCTGCTCTCGATCTAGATCGTTTCGTCAAAATCCGGCCTGTGGACGGCGGAGACTGGATCCGAGCGTACCGCACCGGCGATATGGCACGACTGCGGCCGACGGATGGTCAGATCGATTTCATTGGGAGAACAGATCAGCAGGTCAAGATCCGTGGCTATCGTGTTGAACTTGCAGAGGTTGAGCATGCCATTCTCAGCTGCGACTTTGTTACTGATGCTGCAGTCCTTCCACGAGATGCCGGCGAGCTGGGTCTGGAACTTTTCGGGTTTGCTACAGCCGGCCAACATGACGGAGCCGTACACGCGGGCGAACAGGGCTCCACAGAACGGATGAGAGGTCTGGAAGTAGCGATACGTCAGCGTTTGCAGGCTCGACTGCCCTCCTACATGGTTCCTGTCTGGGTGGCGGTACTACCCAAAGTGCCCCTGAACGCGAATGGGAAAGTGGACAGGGCGTTGCTCCAGGTCCAGGCCCAGCAGATACAACACAGGCCGATGGAGAGTGCAGACGACGCTTTCAGGACTCGAGCAGAGGCAACAGTGTGCTCTGTGTTCGCGGACATACTCCAATCGAGGGACATTGGACCCACCGACAACTTTTTCAACATTGGAGGTCATTCTTTGCTAGCAATGCGAGTGGTGGCTCGTCTCAACAAGGAACTGAACGTTGAGGCCTCAGTTCGCGACATATTCGATTACCCGGTTCTAAGGGATCTCTCCCGAAGACTCGTCCCAGGGTCCGCGCCGTATGTGGCGATTCCACGCATTGACGAACACGACGACTCGGACACGTGCGAGCTCTCGTTTGCGCAGGCCGGTATATGGTTCATGGAACAGCTCAGACAAGGGGAGACTGGGTACACCATACCGCTAGCTGTACGCTTTCACGGACGACTCCAGCTCGAAGCGCTCAACGTCGCACTGCTCGCTCTAGAAGAACGTCACGAAGCACTCCGGACGACCTTCAAGCAGACAGACGAAGAGGTGGTCCAAACGGTCCGCCCTTTCTGCACGCACAGTCTCCGAGTGGTGAGCGTTCCAAGCCACAGCCTGCAAGACGTGTTGTCCAAGGAGCAGGCGTATTCATTCGATCTTTCCAACGAGCCTGGCTGGCGGCCTACAGTCTTCCAATGTACCGACAATGACTCGATGCACATTTTGTCCATTGTCATGCATCACATTGTTTGCGACGGCTGGTCGATCGATGTGTTGTGTCGGGAGTTGGGAACGCTTTACTCCGCCGCCCTTACGGACATCAGCCAAGACCTGCAGACCCAGTTGCGACCACTGACCATTCGCTATCGTGACTATGCGCGATGGCAACGCCTTCGGGCCCAAGAAGCAAGTCAACAGCAGCAACTCGAATACTGGCAGAAACAGCTGGCAGATAGCCAACCGGCAGAGCTCATCTGCGACTTTCCACGACCTCCGATGCTTAGCGGACAAGCTGGCAGCGTAGCCTTCTCGCTCGATGGAGAGACCTACGAGAATCTGAAGCGATTCGCATCAGCCCACGATGTCACTCCTTTCGTCGTGCTTCTAGCAGCCTTCAGAGCCACACATTTCCGTCTGACTGGCTCGCAAGACGCAAATATTGGAATCCCGACGGCGGCGGGACGTTCTCGTCAGGAGCTGGACCGGCTCATCGGTATCTTTGTGAACACACAATGCATCCGCCTGGTCGCAGACGAAGACTTGTCGTTCAAAGACCTGGTGCAACAAACGCGACAGACGGTGACCGATGCCCTTCTAAATCAGGATGTTCCGTTTGAACGCCTTGTATCCAGCCTACGGCCTCACGGAAGACACGCCTCACGCAATCCTATCGTACAGCTTCTCTTTGCGCTGCATTCGCAGGAGAGATTAGGAGAGATTCAGCTGGAAGGACTCGCCGCAGAGCCGCTCTCCACGCAACCGACCACACGGCTGGATCTCGAAATTCATTTGTATCAAAAGGAACAGGCACTCGAAGGTGCGGCTGTCTTCTCTCGAGATCTTTTTGAGGCTACAACTGTGCAAAACGTAGTAGACGTGTTTCAGGAACTTCTGGGTTACGCCATGAAGCATCCTACCAATGCCGTCGCAGACTTGCCGCTCAGCAGCGGATCCATCGGGCCACTATACCGCGAACATGAGGACTATCCGCGAGACTCCAGCATCGTTGACATTTTTCGCACGCAAGCTGCATTGGCGCCCGACGCCACCGCTGTCAGACAGGTATCCAGCAGCACAAGCTTGTCTTATGCACAATTGGACCAGCAATCAGATTGCGTGAGCTCGTGGCTCTGCCAGCAGGACTTTCCTTCAGAATCCATCATCGGTGTCTACGCTCCACGCTCGCTTGAAGCCATTATTGCCTTCCTCGGGGTGCTGAAGGCCGGCCATGCGTACCTTCCGTTCGATGTCCACGCACCAACTGCGCGCACTGAAGCGGTTCTGCTCTCTGCGACGGGACTGAAGCTCATTCTGCTGGGTGCATCGTTTGAATTCCCTGCTGCTCCATCAGGCGGAGTGAGGACGGAACATGTTGCGGGTATCTTGTCAGCTGTCAAGCATGAGGGCACGGTTTCTGTGGAGCGACCCCTTCCCAGGCCGGGTGCCTCGAACCTCGCATATGTCATGTTCACCTCTGGATCGACCGGAATGCCGAAAGGCGTTCTAGTGGAGCATCGCGGCATTGTTCGACTGTTCCGAAGCGGCAACGTTGCCGAGCAATTTCCAAATGCAGTCCGCATGGCTCATCTCGCCAATCTGGCGTTTGATGCGTCGAGCTGGGAGATATACGCCGCACTCCTCCGCGGAGGAACTGTCGTGTGCGTTGATCAGACCATCCTCCTCGATAGCGATGCTCTTGAGCACACACTCGTCTCTGAGCGTGTGCAAGCAGCAACGATGACACCCTCTCTTCTAAGGCATCTTTCCCAGAATCATTTTCGCGCAATCAGAACTCTGGATGTGCTGCACATCGCAGGCGAGCGCCTCGATGGGACACTTGCAACTGCGGTTGGCCGCGCGATACCAGCTTCCGTGCACAACGCGTACGGTCCAACGGAGAACTCCATTGCCAGTACAGTCTTCGACATTTCCAGAACTGACAGCTTCACGAACGGCGTACCCATTGGCCACGCGGTCAGCTTCTCTGGTGCGTATGTTATGGACAGAAACCAGCGTACAGTCCCCACTGGAGTTCTGGGAGAGCTCGTGGTCGTCGGTGACGGCATCGCCAGGGGCTACACCGATCCCCGGTTGAACCATGATCGCTTCGTCGAGGTATGCATCGACGGCGAGGTGCAAAGAGCATACAGAACCGGGGATCGTGCAAGGCGCCGTCCTAAAGACGCAGAGCTCGAGTTCCTGGGACGACTTGATCAGCAGGTGAAAGTCCGTGGCTATCGAGTGGAGCTTGCTGAGGTGGAGCAGGGCTTGTTGGCCTGTGAAGGGGTCAATGACGCCGCCGTAGTGGCCCAGCAATCGACGGACGGTGGCACTGAGCTCATAGCCTTTGTGACTGCTCTGACTCTGAACACGGAGCACAATTCGAAGACGGCAAGATCGATACGACAGCGCTTGAGAATGGAGTTGCCTTCTTACATGGTTCCAAAATGGGTGCGAATCCTAGATCGAATGCCGATCAATACCAGTGGGAAGACCGACCGGCAGGAACTCGCCCGGCAGGCACTGATCCCACACAGTGGTGACGAAGGTTCACAGATCGAGTCTGTCCCACCGCGTACCCAAGCAGAGGCTGTGCTGTGTAGCACGCTTGCGACACTTCTTGGGCTCGGCGCAGCGGAAGTTGGCGTCACCGACAACTTCTTCGACCTCGGAGGCGATTCTCTCATGGCGACAAAGTTGATTGCGCGGTTGAACTCGCAACTGAACACGGACTTGTCCATCAAGGAGGTCTTTGACTGCCCAACGCTGGAAGACCTTGCTAGAAAGCTGATTCATGATGGTGTTTCGTACACGCAAATCTCCTCGATACAACATCAAGAAGCAGTTCCTCTGTCCTTCGCTCAGGGTCGTCTCTGGTTCCTCGGTCAGCTGCGGCCTGGAGATACTTCATACAATATACCGTTGGGGGCAAAACTTACTGGCTCGTTGCACCTTGGAGCGCTGGAACAAGCTCTTTTCTGGTTGACACTGCGTCACGAAACCCTTCGAACTGTGTTCAGGACCACCGATGGTGCTGCTATGCAAGTCGTGCTCCCACCATCCAGGAGAGGCCTCAGGATCGTAGACGTCAAAGGCAGCCTTGAAGACGCTTTTGTTCAAGAGCAAGCACGGCCTTTCGACCTCACGCAAGAACCTGGGTTCAGACCAGCTGTATTTCGCACTGGGACTGGGAACGAGTACGTGCTGTCGCTTATAATGCACCACATCATCTCCGATGGCTGGTCAGTCGACGTCCTCTGCCGCGACTTAGCAAATCTTTACTCGGCTGCCCTCCGTGGATCGGCAGAGATTGCGACACCGCTGCGGCCGTTGCATGTACAGTACCGCGATTTTGCAGTGTGGCAGCGTCAAGAGTCGACGACGCCGGAGTATCAGCGGCAGCTCGATTACTGGACCGAAGAACTGAAGGATTCCAAGCCAGCCGAATTACTGTACGATCATCTACGACCAGCCGTGCGGAGTGGTAGAGCGAGTGTTGTCGAATTCGTCATCGAGGGTCAGCGATATGAGAAGCTGCGACAATGTGCTTCGGCCTACGACGCTACCCTTTTCATCGTCCTACTGACGATATTCCGGGCGACGCATTACCGACTCACCGGTGCACTGGACGCCACTTTCGGATTCCCCATTGCCAACCGCACCCGATATGAGCTGGAGGAGATAGTAGGGTTCTTTGTGAACATGCTGTGTACTCGGCTCCATGCGGATAACGCCAGCTGCTTCGAGAGCCTTCTGCAGCATGCTCGGGATTCTGCAACCAAAGCATATGCTAACCAGGACGTCCCTTTCGAGAATGTCGTTGCTGAGCTGCAACCCGAGTTCAGAGATGCCTCCCGCAACCCACTCGTGCAACTAGTGTTTGCGTTCCATCCGCAGGAGAAGCTAGGAAACATCCACCTCGAGGGACTTGCATCCGAACCCATGCCCGCGCAACCAACGACCCGGATGGACTTGGAATTTCACGTGTTTCAAGCCGACAACAAGCTGATGGGGGTTGTCATGTACTCGACGGAGCTGTTCGAACGCCCAACTATCCTTGGGATGGTCGATGTCTTCCAGGAACTGCTCGATCAAAGCATCCGCGCCCCGAAGGATCCCATAGCTGATTTGCCAATCACTACTGGAATCTCCAACCTCAAGCAGAACGGGTTGCTCACGATCCATCGTTCAGACTACCCTCAAGATTTGAGCATCGTAGACTTGTTCTGCGGGCAGGCGTCCACGACCCCGGAGGCGATAGCAGTGAGGCAAGGGCCAGTACAGCTCACGTATACTCAGCTCGATCGGGAATCGGACTCTCTCGCGGCAGCCCTGCGTCGGCGTAGGCTACCTGCCGAAACATTGATTGGGGTGTACGCGCCACGCTCCTGCGAGACCATTATCGTCTTCTTGGCGATCCTCAAGGCCCGTCTCGCATATCTTCCACTTGATATACATGCACCGTTGGCCCGTACGGAGAGCATCATGGACTGCATTCCCGGCCAAAAGCTTGTCATCGTTGGACATGCGCTGCCCAAACCCGCATGCAAGCTCGATAACGTAGAGATGGCACACGTCGCAGAGATCAAAGAAGGCCTGGTGCAAGGACCTTCGACACAGGACCCCTCAACACAAAGCGCTTCGGAGCATGACCCATTGCCTTCGACACCTCGCGCTGCGGATCTTGCGTATGTGATTTTCACGTCGGGCTCCACGGGCAAGCCCAAAGGGGTGATGCTTGAACACCGAGGCGTTGTTCGGTTGGCGAGGAACACAGCCCTCATGTCCCATCTACCGCAGAATCCGCGTTTGGCGCATCTCACCAACATTTCGTTCGATGCCAGCATTTTCGAAATCTATTGCGCACTTCTGAACGGGGGAACCGTGATCTGCATTGAGCACGAAAGGGTCCTGAGCCCGAAGGCTTTGCACGAATTCGAACAAGGAGAGGTAGACGGCTCCCTTCTGACACCTGCGCTTCTGAGACTCATTCTCGAAGAGAATCCCGTTGCTGTCTCACGCCTCCGAGGCCTCTGGGTGGCCGGAGAAGCGTTCCCTGTCAAAGATGCATGTAGGGCAGAAGCATTACTGCCCGGTGGTGTTTTCAATGCTTACGGCCCTACGGAGAATACGGTCCTGAGCGCTGTTTTCGCCGTGGACCACAATCAGGCCTTTCCCAATGGCATGCCAATCGGAAGAGCAATTAGTAGCTCCGGTACCTACGTGCTTGATCGGCAGCAGCGTCCTGTTCCCGTCGGTGTGCTTGGCGAGCTGGTTGTGACTGGTGACGGAGTTGCTAGGGGTTATACGGACTCCACCTTGAATAGAGGTCGGTTCTGCGAGGTCGTGATCGACGGACAACGCACTCGGGCCTACCTCACGGGCGATCGTGTGCGGCACCGCCACGACGGCGAGCTGGAGTTCTTTGGGCGCATCGATCAACAAGTCAACATTCGGAGCCACCGTGTCGAGATCGGCGAAGTGGAGCATGCTATCCTCAGCTGCGACATGGTCGCTGATGTGGCAGTGGTAACGCGGGATATTAACGACCTTGATAAGCAGCTTGTCGGGTACGTAACTACCACAGCAAGGGATGGACCCAGTGCCTCGTATGTGGAGTCCCAAGTCCGTGACTGGAGTCTCCACTTCGACCAGAGTACCTTCGCAAACCTGGATGGTATCTCAGCCTCAGATCTGGGTCGTGACTTTGTGGGCTGGAAGTCCATGATCGATGGCAAATGTATTCCACGCGCGGAAATGGAAGATTGGTTGCAAGACACCATTTGCACTCTGCTGGATGGAAAGCCTCCAAACCACGTCCTGGAAATCGGTTCTGGAACAGGAATGGTTCTTTTCAACCTGGGTTACGGGCTTCAGAGCTATATGGGAGTTGAGCCGTCTGCAGAAGCAGCGACATTCCTTTGCGAAAGGGCACAATCACTCCCCGGGCTTGCTGGAAAAGTTGAGATCAGGGTCGGCTCGGCAATGGATGTCAGGAGTATGGATGGTCTATGCCCAAGTTTGGTGGTGATGAATTCTGTGGTTCAATACTTTCCGTCCAAGGAATATCTCCTCGACGTCCTGGCCACACTTCTTCCTCTACCCGGGCTTGAGCGTGTCTTCATTGGCGATGTGCGGCCACGTACACTCAACGAAGAACTCATGGCTACCCGCGCACTGCACAACCTCGGCGACAAAGTACGAAGAGGGGATTTGTTGCACGAGGTGACGCGGCTCCTTGAGCAGGAGGAGGAGCTCTTGATCGATCCCAGCTTCTTCACAGACTTGCATCGTCAATTTCCCACCCTCATCGCGCACGTCGAGATACTCCCAAAAAAGATGCGAGCGTGCAACGAGCTCAGCTCGTATCGCTACGCAGCTGTGCTCCACGTTGGTTCTGCCGCGTCTCTGAATGTACGCTCCATCGGCGAAGATTCCTGGATTGACTTTTCGGTCTTCGCACTGAACCCCGATGACCTCTCACTCTTCCTACAGCGGTCGGTGGACCGGCCTTTTATCGCTATCGGCAACGTACCGAACAGCATGACTGGGTTCGGCCAATGTCTATTGGAACAAGCTCGGCAGCCCAGCCATTCCGCGGATGAAGCCGCTTGGCTGACGAACGTGGACCAACTCTGGAGATCACGTCAAGCGCTTACGCCGCACGATGTCGTCCGCATGGGCGAACAGGCGGGCTTTCAAGCCGAGCTCAGCTGGGCGCGACAAGCCAGTGGACGGGGTAAATTCGACGTGGTCTTTCACCGCTTCGCTTCTCCCACCAACTCCCGAGTTTACATGCGATTTCCTGTGGATCCACCCAATTTGATGAGCGTAAGCTCGCCCCTGCAGCGAAAAGAGCACGAGAAGATCTCGTATTTCATCAAGCAAAAGCTGCAGGCGGAGTTGCCGTCCTACATGGTCCCAACGTCCATCACGGTGTTGGATCGGTTGCCTATCAATTCAAGCGGTAAGGTGGACCGCCAGGAGCTCAAACGCCGCACACAAGCATCGCTGGCCAAGAGAATGGGCACACGGTATATGCCGCCCATGGGAGATATCCAGATCAAGCTGTGCGAGGCGTTCGCAGAGGTCCTCGGAATCGAGAGAATTGGTGCCACGGACAACTTCTTCGATCTCGGTGGTCATTCCCTCATGGCCACGAGACTGGTCGCGCGTCTGAATCGGCGGCTCAACGTGCAACTGTCCGTCAAAGACATTTTCGACTTCCCCGTCTTGCGCGATTTGGCTCAGAAGGTCACCCCAGGCTCCGTACTATACGAAGCGGTCACGCCAATTAAGCAACGGGATCGCGTGGTCGAGCTATCCTTCGCACAGAGTAGGGTCTGGTTTCTGGAGCAGCTACGTCCCGGAACGACCTGGTATTCCGTTCCTCTTGCAACGCGATTCGATGGCCTGGTACAGCTGGCTGCACTAGAAGACGCCTTGGAATCGTTGAAACAGCGCCACGAGACTCTACGGACCACCTTTCAGCAGCAGGACGGCGTCGCCGTCCAGGTGGTACATCCCTATGTGAGGGGGACCCTTCGAGTCATGGACGTTTCGTCTGCTGGAGGCGCTCGGGAGGCACTCCGCGAAGAGCAGACACGATCGTTCGACCTCACAAAAGAGCCGGGCTTCAGGCCAGTTGTATTCCGGTCCGGGGACCAGTACGTGCTGGCAATCACCATGCACCACATTGTTTCGGATGGATGGTCCATGCAGATCCTATGCCGCGACCTCGCAACGCTCTATTCTGCGGCACTGAGAGGCGAAGATCTATCGGGCCAGCTACAACCACTCTCAGTACAGTACCGTGACTATGCAGTATGGCAGCGGCAGGAATCCCAAGAGGCCGAACATCGACGGCAGTTCGAGTATTGGAACCGTCAACTACAGGACAGTCGTCCTGCCGAGTTCCTACACGACTACTCGCGCCCGCCAGCCATGAGCAGTAAAGCTGGAGTTGTGGAATTTACTCTCGCGATCCCTACCCGGCCGCAGCTATCACAGTTTGGTACAGGTGCGGGCTCCGCTGTGACACCGTTCATGGTTCTACTGGCCGCATTTCGAGCAGCGCACTATCGCTTGACAGGATCAACAGACGCAGTCATTGGGACACCCATTGCGAATCGAAACCGACAAGAGTTGGAACCAATCATTGGTTTCTTTGTCAACACACAGTGTATCCGGCTTTCTATTGACGAGGGTCAAACCTCGTTCTACGACCTCGTGCAGCACACACGGCGGATCGCCACAGATGCGTTTGCGAACCAAGACGTGCCTTTCGAGCAGATTGTCGCCAGCAGAATGCAATCGGAAGCCCGAGACCCTTCGCGCAACCCTCTAGTCCAGATCATGTTTGCGTTGCATACTGAAGAGAAGCTCGGGCAATTGCAACTCGCCAACCTCCCGGCGACACCAATGCCAATTGAACCGACTACTAGGATGGACTTGGAACTGCATGTATACCAGGCCCAGACGGCCTTCGAATGTGCTATCCTGTTTTCAACAGATCTTTTCTCGGAGCCAACCGTTCAGACGATAGCCACGGTTTTCCAAGAGTTGCTCGCCCATGGATACGCATCACCTGCAACGTGCATTTCAGATGTGCCACTGACAGGTAGGCATGGAGAGTACCGCCCACCCGAGGAAGACCTAAGCCAGTCGTCAAGGCCAAGCTATCCTCGAGATGCGAGCATCGTCGAGCTGTTCCGTCAGCAGGCCGGATCTACGCCCGCTACGGTAGCAGTCAAGGACATATCTCGTTCTTTGACCTACAGAGAACTTGATGCAGCGTCCGATCGGGTCGCGAACAATCTCTGCGCAAGAGGTCTTGCTACGGAGGCATTGGTTGGTGTCTATGCGGCCCGTTCTTGTGAGACGATTGTCGCATTCCTCGGCATTTTGAAAGCTGGCCTCGCCTACCTGCCGCTCGATGTGAACGCCCCGGACGAACGAACTCATTCAATCCTGTCGACCGTATCAGGGTGCAGAATCGTGCTCGTGGGCAAAGAGACACGCGTTCCTTCAATTCAGCTCGAGGCGTTAGACTTCGTGAATACGGCCGATCTTATTAGCCAATCCAGCGATCCGGCACCAACCGTACCTCTGCCATCTGCGACCAGTCTTGCGTATGTCATGTTCACATCTGGCTCTACGGGAAAACCAAAGGGGGTAATGATCGAACATCGAGGCGTCGTCCGTTTGGTGAAACATGGCTCGATAGAACTGCCTTTGGAGCCTCGGGTAGCGCACTTGTCTAACACTGCATTTGACGCATCGACATGGGAGGTGTATACTGCGCTTCTCAACGGGGGCACTCTAGTCTGCATCGATCAAGACACGGTCGTGGACACGCATAACCTTGCCGCGACGATGGTGCGCGAGGGGATACATGCGGCGGTGATGACACCAGCACTGCTACAAAGCTGCATTGCGGAGTGTGCACACATGTTTGGCAGCGTGCAGGTCCTTCTCTCCGGTGGTGATCGGCTCGACCCTGCTACTGCTACGAAGGCGAGTGATCTTGTAGAGCGGTTCTACAACGTCTATGGACCTACCGAAAATACTTGTTTAAGCACAATCTACCGCGTTCCTGAGGGCAGCGAGGACTTTCCAAACGGAGTTCCTATCGGCCGTGCGATCCATAACTCGGCGTCATATGTGATGGACCAGCAGCAGAAAGAGGTGCACTGTGGAGTCGTCGGTGAACTGGTAGTATCTGGCGACGGCCTGGCTCGTGGCTACACAGACTCCGCGCTGGACAAACAGCGGTTTGTTGAGGTTCTTGTGGCCGGTCAACGCATACGAGCGTACAGGACAGGCGATCGCGTGCGGTGCCGTCCTGCCGACGGTGAACTAGAGTTCCTGGGTCGGATGGATAGACAAGTCAAGATCCGTGGGCATCGTGTCGAGATCGCGGAGGTCGAAGCTGCCCTTTTGAGATGTCAAGACATTGTCGCCGACGCCGTGGTAATATCTCGAGACTCTGACAGCTCTGGCTCGGAGTTGAATGCGTTCATCACCTCCCCAAGCACCGTGTCTAGGTCACCCGCCGATGAATTGCACAAGACACGATTGATTGCGGCCATTGAACAACGCCTGAACGCACAGCTACCGGTTTACATGCTCCCGAGATCGATCCGGATCCTGGACAACATGCCCCTCAACCCGAATGGAAAGGTCGATGTGCAAGCGTTGAAAGCGCTGGCCCACGAACCCGAAGCTGAGAGTCCAAAAGTACGGACTGCTCCTCGCAGTCCAATGGAAAAGGCAATTTGCAAAGCCTTTGCGGATGTTCTTGGCATGGGAGAAGAAACTGTAGGAACTACAGACAATTTCTTCGGCCTGGGCGGCCATTCTATCCTGGTGACACGTTTAGCTGCGCACATCAAACGACATCTGGGCCTGATCGTGTCGGTCAAGGAGTTGTTTGAGCACTCCGTAGTTGCGGATCTCGCGGCTTACCTCACGACGTCCAATCCGCGCCCATGGGAGCAAGCTGTTGCGAACCTCTCCCCGTACCGTGCTTTCCAACTTTTACCCGGGCATGAATCTACCACGATCCAGAACGAACTTGCAGCCAAGTTGAGCATCGAAGGAGCTCAGATTGTCGATGCGTACCCGGTGACCCAGGTTCAGCTTCATCACATACGGGACCCCAGAACAGGATATCTGCGGCCAAGATTTCCATTCCTCCTCGATCTTCCCTCTGGTGTTCCCGTAGATAAGCTCCAGCAATGTTGCCAACTTCTCGTGGAGCGACACGACATCTTCCGAACCGTTTTCGTACCATTGGCCACCACCATGTACCAGGTAGTGCTCAACAACATCGAGTTCGCCGTCGACGTGTTCGAAACACGGCAGGACCTTGACACGGCAGCCAGTGCGGTCTTGGACGGCGATGCGAGCCATCCACTCCGTCTGGGGCAGCCTTTCTTCCGTCTCACAATCATCATGAATGAAGACACCCATACACGGCTGCTGCTTCGCATCTCCCATGCGTTGTACGATGGACTGAGCTTTCAGCACGTATCCGAGACTCTCCACGGCTTGATGACGGGAGCCGATCTTCTTCCAGCAACCGGCTTCTCGTGCTACATGCAGCACATGGTCGAGAGCCGGTTTAAGGGCTACGAGTACTGGCGAAACCTTTTGCACGGGTCTATGATGACCACGCTTCAAGACACGGACACGAAGGGCTACCATGTCGGTGCTGTTGATGACTTTTCCATGGCAACACGAGTTGTTCCTGTTGTCCGCCCGGAGAATACAGCAGTTGTGACACAGGCCACTGTCTTCACCGCCGCGTGCGCCTTGATGCTTGCGGGAGAGTCCGGTTTAAGCGATGTGCTCTTTGGGCGGGCTGTTTCCGGACGTCAGGGCTTACCGATCGAGTACCAATCGGTCGTGGGACCGTGCGTCAACACTTTTCCAGTCCGAGTCCAGATCAAACCAGACTGTGATCTGATGGAGATCCTCAAGCAGGTTCAACAGCAATATGTCGAGGGGATGCCCTACCAGACTTTGGGCTTCGACGATATCAAAGCCAACTGCACCGCATGGTCGGACACAGTACCCAACTTCTGGTGCGCTACAGCGTACCACGACTTCCCGACCGGCGGGGTGCGACTGCAGCAATCAAGGCACCCTCGTCCTCCTCCCGTCCACGATCTGGAACTCGGAGCCGTCGTGTATCCTGACGGAACACAGGTCGAACTCTCCGTACAAGCCAATCCCGCTTATCTCGACTCTCGAGCGGTAGAAAGGATGTTGAGCCGGCTCTGCGAGCTCCTCGACGCCCTTGGACAAGCGCAAGGACAGAAGCTAGAAGAGGGCTGAATGGCTCGCGAGAATGAGGACGGAGTATGTATGATTAGAGAATGCCGGCGCGTAATGTTTACTGTCTGTTGACGGTTGTGCGGAACTGATGAACACTTGTGTACGGAGTATAGAGTTAGAGCTACGAGACTTGAATGACATGGGCGTACAACATGGCACCAGAGCAGCCGTCATAGTCATGCCACCCGTTGTGGCGCCGCATCGATTGATGCCCCATCTTCCTTGCCCCTCAACAACGATGCCATCCCTCGAAGCTTCCACCGTTCGACCTTGCCAGAGGTGTTTCGAGGGATCCCATCAACGAAGCAGATCTCCACTCTGGATGCCTTGTACGAAGAGAGTTGTGCGCGCAGGTGGGCCTTGACTTGCTCCTCTGACAACACCGGTTGCTTGCGGACAATGAACGCAAATGGATGTTCGTCTTCATGGCTGTCAATTGAGATAACAGCGGCCTCCCGTATGTATCCTTCCATTGCGTAGAGCGCATTCTCCAGCTCCGTGGGCGATACTTGGAAGCCATTCACCTTGATGATGTCTTTGATACGATCAACAACATAGATCTTGCCGTCGTCGATGTAGCCGAGATCGCCTGTCTTGAGCCATCCATCGGCACTGAAGGCTTTGCGGGTCGCCTCGCGGTCACCGATATAATGGCTCATGACATGAGGGGATAAGACCTCAATCTCACCAGTCTCATGCCCGTCGTGGATAGTCGAGTGCGATACAGCTTGTATGCGAATTGAAACGCCTGGCACAGGGCGTCCCACGGAGCCCGTGGAATCCATCTCGTGGTCATTGGAGGTCGCAAAGCAACCGCCTTCCGTCATACCGTAGTCATGTACGATCCTGGGTGACGTCGGTGAGAAGATTTCATTCCATCTTGCCCTCAGTTCCGGTGTGAACGAAGCCCCTCCCACTTGCACACGCCGAAGGTGTTGGATACGGGTGTGACACCGACGGTCATTAATAAGGACCCGAATGACAGCCGACGACAGCAACACTTCATTCACATGGAATCGCTCAACTGCTCTTGACCAGAGTTCTGCGTCGAACCGTTTCATGTAATAAGACGGGATCCCGAGCCGAAGACTATTGACAATCATGTCCGGAGCGGAGAATGCATGGAAAATGGGCGTGCAGAAAAGTCGGCGAGGCACGTAGTCCTTGTTCTGGCCAGGATCCGCTTTGGCTATACTCTCCAGAAGTATGGCACGATGTGATCGAGCCGCCAGCTTGGGAAGACCGCGAGTAGTGCCTGAGGTTGGCATGATAGTCGCAATGGCCTCGACATTGATGCTGCCAGTCACTTGAGTCGGTTTCATCGATTCGACGCCGTGCTGCAAATCGTGTAGGCAGGCAGTTACAGGCAGGCCATCATTTAGGCCGTCGCCTTGCCTTGACGGTTGCGGGCCAAGGAGGTCTGAAAAGCATATGACGCTGATTGGCAAGTCACTTTCCGCCTGTGCCTGATAAGCCAACTTCAGGTGTTCTTTGGCTACTACGACGTATGCGGATTTGGATTCTCTGAGGTGATGCTGTAGCTCCAGCGATTTGTAGGAAGGGTTCGATCCAGTCCACGTACAGCCCGAAGCCCAGATGGCAAGGCATAGAATCGGATAAAGAATGTCATTGTTGAGATGAAGACAGACCGTGCTATCTCTTTTGAAGGCACCAACAAGACTCTCCACAAGGACAATCGCCTTTCGCCTGGTGATGAAACGTGTTGAATCGGCAGCATCGATCAGGATTGGAATGTCGCCATTGCAGTTGCCAGATAGTGTCCACCGAGCGAGTTCCGTGGGTTGCGGCTCTAAAGCGTCTGCTCGCGAGAGAGCATCACCCTCGATCATCTTCAAGGGGGCCATCCGGTCGATTCGCGCTTCTCGCTTCTCGCCTGCAAAACTCAACGTGGGCCGGAGTCCAGAACAGTGACGGAGCTCGGGAGAGATCGTGATTGGCACCGCCAGAGCTGATGTTGTACTGCAGGTCTACCTTACTGACCATGCATAGCGATTGAACCCTCATCGCTCGAACTTCGCCCGAGACTACTGGTCCTATTCATGCCAATAGTCTCCCGGACCACTCTTGGGCCAGGCCAGGAGGTGGTGGCTTCAATGCGTCTCAATGTGTCTGATCCTTACGCTTTGCACAGATTGAAACCTGGGTGACCCGGGAGCAGTCAAAGCTCTGAGCATGTGAGAATTAGGGCGTGTCCGGTAGATGAGTAGTGTAGATTGAACGCTCGGACGATTCGCTCGGTAAGTCAGATATCGCTTCAATTAGCCATGTTGTCTAGTGTGTTGTAAGTGGAGTAAGTAGTAATCTAGTATAATTAAATACAAGGTTTGCAAGTGCTAACCGGCTATGCTATAGCCCTTCCGATTAGATATATAGCAATAGCCCTAACTGCCGGTAAGCGAGAAGCTAACACCTACTCCGGAGCAGGTTTTAAGGTAAGTAAATCGCGTCGCGTTAGCGTAAATATATATATCTACTATAGACGACGAGTAACTATAGAAGCGGTGTGTTACGTAGAACCGAGTCGTTATCGTAGCTAGCCTCGTAGTAGTCTTACTTAAGAGCTACGCTAACTCTATACCGGCCGGAGTACGAATAATATATAAGGACAGCGATAAAGGACGATCCTTTATAGTAGGGCTACTCCTTAATAACAAGCGACTATATCGATATACGCGGTTTAGTTAGCGTACGTTCGCGCGGTTATATAAGCTAGTAGCTCCTTATATAACTATAAAGTACCGGACGATTAATCGTTAAGAGAAGCTAATCCTCTTCCTTTATATTATAGCGTATAACGATCGATATCGTAACTCCTTAGAAGACTTCTACTATTCGCCGACGACCGTTAGAGTAGTACTCTATAAAGTACTAGATATAGTCTATTATATATATTAGTAAGTAGTTAGGCCGGCGGAAGCGAATAACTATAAGGCTATTAAGAGTAAGGGATACAAATACTAGCTAGCCTTTAATAAGTATATTAGAGCGCTTAACGGCTCTTATATATTCGTATACGTACGTAGTAAATAAGTACTATAGCGTAATCGTAAGGGAATACTATCGTAGAACGTATTAGTAGTAGTAGACTATAGGATACGGTTTACGTTTATACTAGCTAGATAGGAAGGCTCTACTTATAACGGCCTAGTACTTACTAGTGCTCGTTTAGCGTATAGCTTTAGTACGCCTAAAGGATATTATTACCTTACCGATACTAGTTACTCGAATACGCTATTAATACTAGTACTATATCGAGGAGTACGCTATTACCTAAGGGAGTAGTATCTAGTTAGTATAAAGCCGTAGAACTCGAAGGAGTTATTTAATCTACGGCACTCGTCTACTCGTAATATTATTAAGCGAGCGTTTAGTATCCTTAAGAAGCGCTTCCGGATCTTCGAGACGGCGCCGCCCTTC
>JYJE01001531.1:1675-18880 GCA_000983655.1 Zymoseptoria brevis
TACTAACTCTACGAGACTCTAATTCCCTTACGAACTTCTTTAATACTAGCTACCGTATACGAGTAGTATAATAGTAATACTCTTCCGGTCTATATAAGTACTTAAACGCCTCCTTCGTACCGGCAATAGGATCTATAAGAGTCTTAACAATACCTAAGGGCCTATACTAACGAAGGCGTCGACTAGTTAGAAGGAGCGTAGTAGTAAGAGTAAGAGTAATAGTAGCTATAATACCGGTAATAATAGTAGTCTATACTAGATCTATAGCTATGTTTAAGCGTAAATAAGAAGAGTAATAAGACTATAGCAATACACGAGAAACGCGAGATATATACAACATAGGGTAAGCAATAGCTAAGCCGGTAAGTTCCGTAAAACTCTACTATAATAACGACAGCGTTCACTTAAAACCTGTTAATTGCAACGACAACGAGGGTCTGTTATCAAATAACTGGAAACCGCCAATAACCTATTAACGAGCTCTAGGTAAACGCACCCTTAGTGGGTAGAGGGATTGATTGGCCGCTACGAGCTTTCCGGCCAACAGTCTGTCGCAGACTACGAAGGACGGCGCCAGGAAAACAACCTACTGTGCGGTTCCCGGATCGAATTTATGCACATCACATCAGCACAGTGCAATCATGACAGCTGGTGCTTCGAAGGACGTGCTACTGCTTGGTGATGTGCGAGATGCGATGCATCGGCGTGGATTCGGCAGAACATCCGATGATGCTGTGCCTCCTGCTTGCGACGCTTCGGTGGCTAGAGTGGAGGAGATCCAGCCTCACATTCTATGCAAAGGGCTGCGTTGGTCATGAGATCCATGATTGCTGTATTGTCACTGACAGCATCACGCTGATAGTGGATCATCACGAAGAGGGTCTCACTCTGCCGGGCGTGTGTGCGTGTGCGTGCGCGCTTGCATCCCCACGTCCCATATCAGATCACCGAGAGTCAATCAAAATTTCATCAACGCCATGTCGCTTCAACGGCGGGACTGCTGCGTGCGGCAGAGATGGTCGCCGAGAGCTCCAGAAGTGCTCAACGGCAGGCTTGCGTCAAACCTCTCTGCTCCCTGTCTTAGTCTCTCTGGTCTAGCTAAGGCAGATCGTCGGTGGAAACATGCTCTGCAACGCGCGACGGTTGTGATTGGACGCTGGTTTGAGATTGTCCTTCCGCCGGCATTCTTGTCTACCCCGGCGAGGCGCAGATCAGATGAGCATTGCCAATGAAAATCATCGAAAGTGGTTGTTCCGATCGCGGAAAACTTTCGCCAGCTTCGGTTGGAAGTTTGTCGAAATTTTCCTCGCGGCGTCATGGTATCCATGTAGACGTTCGACTGTGCGAACATCTTCATCTTGCGCCGTTGCGACTTGCGGTCACGACAAGGCGAACGTTTGGACGTTGGACAACTGTTCGTTCCCAGGGGAATTGACAACTTCAATGCTGCCAGCTGTCCTTTCGAGCAATTGGCTGCCTTGAATACGGATGTAGTCCCAAAGGCATCGTTGAAACATTGAATCATCATCATCATCGAACCATCCATGGAAGCAGAGCGAGGCCTGCACAGCATGGTCCACCAACCCCCTTGCCTGGCGGGGGCATCGCGCTGCACCACCCAGCCGCGCAGCAATCAGACTCTGGCTCGAAACACGATACCTCGCAGTAGCGCATACTTGGCCCTGGTAGTGCGCCCCACTACTTGCTCCCGCCTAGTCTTTGACGCTTGCCTCGTTGCAGGCAAACTTCCACGGCCTGTTCGTTGTCATCACCGCACCTTGTCCAAATAGCGTCACTTTCACGGCCTCATCACACATCGCAGGCATGTTCCGTCTGCACCTCTCCTTCCGCCCTGCTGCAAGCTCCAGCCCGCTGTGCACGGGGGAAGAATTCCGGAGGCGTGCAGGTCTCAGGTCTGCAAGGTTGAGATTTCTCGTTCGTCCGCTGGTCTCAAGCCATGCAAGTCGCCGTGCTGTCTGCCTGAGGTTTATGGAGCCATCGATTCCCGTGTCATGGCGAGGCATCCCCGCTCCGCATGGCATGCACGTCGTTCTATCCGACACCACCGAGACCTGCATGCAGTACGCATGCACTGCCTGAGGGTACTGCGGATCATGATTCGCTGTCATGCCGTATGGCCTTGGCCTTGCTTGCCTCGTGCTTGCCTTGTCCTGTTGAGAAAGTCGCTCACACACAGGTGCAGATGCATAAGACCGACGCATATCTTCCGCCACCAACGATGCATCTGGCTTGAACACTCTTCCAGAACTAGCAAGCCATGGCTAGCAAGGTAGGAGATGGCGTTTTCCAGTCCAAGCATTGTTGCTCTCCACCAGTCTTCCAGCAATACCAGTTCCTCTACTTCGCTCCACCGACCTCGAAAGAATGCTGCACATCCACATGTCAGAGGAAGTCTAGACCACGAGCGGCTTCATGTTGGCATCTGCGTTCACTTCCTCGACGCCAGCGACGTTACGCATTACGCCTGTTCCCTGTGCCACATGGAGTACACGTCGGCGCCCTATTTCTGTTGCCTGTCTAAAGACATGCGGCACACGACCTTCAGTCGCCGAGGATTGTGCAAGTCGTCGTTTCATCATGTTCAACCATAGCCGCGCTGTATCTCATCAGTTGTCCGCAGCAGCGCAGTCCAGCCAAACGCCAGCAATGGCAGGCGATACGCTGCTTTGAAAGCCAGCACCAACAAGTGAGACCTCGGCGGTCGTGACAGGTCTCGACCAGCATCTGTGGATACACGATTCGTCACGGGCGACGCAGTACGACGGGTGAGCAGACGCACGGATTCCGCTGCCGGGTCGTGCTTGTGCAGCAAGCAGCAGCAATACGTATCGAAGCGCGCGGCCCGTTTGGTGTTGGTTGCGGCGAGCCTGTAAGATCGTCGACCGCAGCATCCATCTGCAAGACGGCAACTCGACAGATCTCCTTCGTCCAGTCGACGCACGGAGATGCATGAGAGACACTCAACTGATCACCTTCGTTCGGTCGACGCACCACGGAGATGCATGAGAGAGAGGGTACATGTCGCCATGCGCTCATCATACGTCGTCGTCGCCCATCGTAAGGATGATGCATCCCAAGAAACTGCACGTGATTCGGCTCCATCGCAATGGTTCCGAAGGATTTCCACGCGAGCTCAGCGACACGCCCGGACAGCGCAAAAACACAATTCAGAGCGAAGGAACGTCTGGTCACGGCAAGTCTTGCCTAACAGCCTCGTCAACTTCCTTGTGAGATACAACCACCGTCCAATGTCGCCGTCTCTTTGAATCCCACAGCCGCCGCCTGCTGCTGCGCAAGACAAACGGCGAGCGGTAAGGCTGGCACAGAGAGGCTGAGACTCTTCTCGAGAGTTCAGGTCTGCCGCGGACGAGGCCGCGCTGCGATTCATGCCCACACAGTCTGTCGAAACGATGCCTCATCTGGTAGGTGTGCTTGCTCATTCGATGGCCGCCACGCCATGGTGTTCGTCTCGTCGGCGTCGTCGCTGTAGCCGTTGGTTTGAGCGGGTTGAAAATCACACCACTATAGCCAGACTTCCAAGCCATCAACGCCTCAAACTGCGACCACGACTCCAATAGCAGGATGCGCCTAAAACTGAGACGAATCACTTTTCCCAAGCAGCCCAGAAATTGCCCGAACGAATGAAAGTGATCATGAAAGTTGACTTCACGCTTACCCATAGTCCATTTCATTATCCACTCCTCGGGCGCCAGAAACCAGCGCATCAGACGGCGTCAAACTCACAAACTAGATCGCAGCCCAGCCCAAGCCACAAAAACTGTCAAGTTCGGTGGGCTTGCCAACTCCATCGATCGTGATCTTTTCGACCGCCATGCAGGAAAAGTGGACTTTAGGGCTGGCCGCTTCGCACGTCGCTGTCGCCGAGTCCGTCCGCGATGCGCATACTCCCCCGACTAGGCAGCAGCAATAGTGCGCATCGAAGGTGAATAGTTACTACTCATCACTCGCGCTTGACGACAAGTCTATGCATCAAATCTTCGGGATGTTGAATGCAAGCCACGAAGACCGTTGGATCTACGATCACCGAACCGTTGTCTGCAAGGCGTGGGTCTAGACTTTGATGATTTGAAGATGCATGGCGCTCTTCTTCGTCCCGTTCGACCAGCGTTGTGTGCAAGGCGCCTTACCTATTCGCCGTTGCGAGAGCCGTGTCGCCCGTCGGCGATGTTGTCCTTGCCGACTTTACATATTGCCTTGCAGTTTGGAATGCCTGCAAATACCGCAAGTGCATTCACATTCTGCGCATGCAATTCATACTTGCTCTCTTCGATCATGGCCTGTCCGCGATCGCTTCGGCCGGCCAGGAGAGACGTCTCACATCGCTGGCCCTGGAGTTTGCGCAATCGCAATGCCTACACGTCTGATATCCGAACAATCCGCCGATGCTGGTTGTCTCGGGCATGCGCACATCTTTCCCTTGATGTCAGACAAACCCATGGCACAACGTGACGTCCTTTGCCTTCTTTGGAGAGAACAACCGCGGGTCAGGGTTTGTGACCTTTGTCTCATCCCATCAACGATCTTCATTGCGAATTTCGGGCCTGATCTCGCCTCGCGTGCTCGCTGGGGTTGACAGCTTGGGATGCCCTGCTCGTCTGTCTGGCATTGACGTTCCCAGGAACTTTGTGCCAAAGACCGTTGTCCTGGTCTGCATATCCGACGAACATGCTTCGGCAATACCATCGACATGGTCGGGACCCTCGTGTGCATGGTTCGGCTGTCTCGCGTCGATGAGTGAAGCCTTGCAATTGTCTCGATCGATCGAGGATTAGATTGCTTGCCTGCTCATGTGCTTACGATGATGAAATCGTCCAGAAAGAGCACGAAGTTTCGCCAGTAGAAAGATTCAACCCAGAGCCCGGCGATGGTCTCGCACCGAGTAAGCACTGCCCAAAGCTAGACATGCGTTTGATGAGGTCGTTTGATGAGGTCGTCCAGGATGCTTCCTGTTCATCCTCGGCAGACCCACATCGAGGGAGCTTTATGCTGACGGCTCCTGGGAAGCGACATGATGCCGTTTCCCTAGACTAGTCCGGGTGACCATCGTCAACGGAAAGGGTGCGGAAGCACAGGGTATGGCAACAACGTAGCTCCTTGACCGTGGTCCCCAATCCGTAGGCCCGGAATTGTGAGCACACGTGGATTGCGGCCGTAGCTTCGACCTCATGCCAGGACAATGGAGCAGCGCTGCAATTCGCCTCGAAATTGCCGTCGCCCGAGCCGCTTGCGTGGGATTCTAATTTCTCGTGCTGCTGCGCGCAAGGTTGACATTTCCGGTGAACGCCCGCGGAGATCATGTGTGAAAGTCTCACGCGACCACGAGCTCAGTCTCAAAATTCAGTGAGGCGTGCGAAGCACCTAGATTCAGTCCATGCAAATTGATTGGTGACTATTCGTCGAACGCATTGGTTGCCTTCATGAGCAGCCAAGGCTGTGTTTGGCTCTATGTCCGATGTGTTTTCTCCTGGTGTATCCCATGCGGACTAGGCTCAGAGTAGGTGAGGTGCTGGCTTGCATACATTCAAGACACTCGACGACCACCGCACGTTGCTCCGGTCTTCTCCGAGACCTCGACAACAGTCTTGTCTTGACGTTGCTATACAACTCACCGCGAGCCTCGTCTCATGTTCCGTTGGGCATGGAGTATGCTCTTCACCTCGCCACCTTCATTGTACGGGCAGCACGAAAACAGGAAAACCTCCCCGGCTGCAGAAGAGACCACCGCTACGCCAGGCTCCACCCACGGAATTCGACATGGCATGAAGGAATGACATGTCGCGAAGACGAGGAAGGAGATGACGACCCGCGAACACCTTGACAAGATCGTTCTGCATCTGCGCATTTCCAAGGTGGTTCTCCTTATCCCGATGCCTGAGAGATCTGACGAATGGCTCTGTTGGTACGTGCAAGATGTAAGTCCTCGATGAGATGCTCGTTTGAGCAGCGCGCGTGCCAAATTCGGTCGTTGTGGCTTTCAATCAGAGATCGTCTTCTTGCGTGCTCCCAGCGCTTCAAGTCGTGCCTCTTCTCGCTACTGGACTGCTGCGACTCCATTGACAGAGCAGACTCGGAAGTTCGCCATCACGCTCTGTGCTGTTGAAGATCAGACGCGTAACGCGTGTTCCTGCATTGTCTTCTCTTCATGGCGCACTTCATACTGAAGCACAGGACTTCAGATGTAGTCTGTAGAATGGTTGAAGATGGAATTGAAGTTTGTTCAAAGTTGAAGTCGAAGGTGAAACATATATGGCCCCAGGACCGAGACCCTGCATCGGACCTGGCCGCCGGCGGGCATGCATTGGTGACTTCGGCCCAGAAGAATTATATGCTCTCTCCAACCACGCGATGGAATAGGAATAGATAGAACCGCATCTTCTTTTCTCGAAACGCTCTTGGAATCCTTTCACTCCCCTTCCAACAACACCCCTCAAGCGAACTCGAGCCTCCACAATACCGCCATCATGGTCGAAAAAGTCTACGTCACCTACAACGATGTCAGTCCGATACCCTTCCAACCATCCCATGCAACTACAACCCACTAACCCTCTTCGACGACACAGGTCCACAAACTCTGCCAACACGCCGCCCCCAAAATCCTCTCCTCCTTCAAACCCAACCTGATCATCGCCATCGGCGGCGGCGGCTACGTCCCCGCCCGCATCCTCCGCTCCTTCCTCAAAACCCCCGGATCGCCCAACATCCCCATCCAAGCCATCGGGCTCTCCCTCTACGAAGAACTCCCCACCTCGTCCGACAAAGAAGTCGAAGTCCCCGGCACCAAAGTCACCCGCACACAATGGCTCGACTTATCCTCCATCTCCGAAGCCAACCTAATCGGCAAGAACGTGCTCATCGTGGACGAGGTGGACGATACGAGGACCACGCTGGAGTATGCGGTGAAGGAGTTGGAGAAGGATGTGGCGGTTGCGGCGAAGGAGTTGGGACGGACGGGGGAGAGTACCAAGTTTTCGATTTTTGTGCTGCATAATAAGGATAAGGGGAAGAGGGGCACGCTGCCGGAGGAGTTGATTGGTGGGGGGAGGTATCTTGCGGCGAGGACGACGGGGGATGTGTGGATCAATTATCCGTGGGAGGCGACGTAAGTGGCATTGAAAGAAAGGGGTGGAGGGAGAAGGCTGGATTCGCTAACTTGGTTGTGTAGGGATATTGATGAGCATGATCGATTGGCGGCGGAGCAGAGCCAGAAGGCGGCGTGATCGTGAGGAATATGACCTAGAAAGAAGGATACCATGGGAGGCAGGATGACGGGCAAAGATATGATGATCTCGGCTGCGACACGGAAAGGAAGCCGCTTGCTGAACATATGGTTGGCAGGAGATGGTAAACCGACAAGACTGCCGCAATGGCAGCACTGGAAAGGAGAGCCGCGAGCGATGTGGTTTGCGAAAGCAGCAATCGTATGCGGTAATTGCTTGCTGCGTTTTCCGAACGCTGAAGCAAAGGAATACCAACAATCAAAAATACATTCCAACCTCTCTACATCCTGCTTTCAGGACAGGTTTTCTAGTGGCGTCGCTCATATTGGGAACATCTCCAACGAACGGTATACATGCCAGAGACGGAACTTTGACGATATGGACACGGAAAAATACAACAGATCTGTCTGTCAAGGTCGTCGACAGAACGCGATTGGGTTCATCATCATTGTCCATTGTTGTCATTCTCATCATGAAGGAGCTTTCTCCTAGCTGACTATCCGAGGAAACTCTCTCCAACAGTCCTTCTCGATGCCGAACGCGCCATGATTCCGAGTCCCAATTTTCATCCCCTCATCCCTTCCGTCTGGTTGTCACCCAACTCCATCTTTTCGCATCCCAACTTCCAGCAGCAATCAGTTCGTCTCTTCGAAAGCCCCAACTCCATCTTTTCGCATCCCAACTTCCAGCAGCAATCAGTTCGTCTTTTCGAAAGCCCCAACTCCGTCTGTCCGCAAAGACCCAACTTCCAGCAGCAATACCCCCAACTCATCCCACTACACCTCCAATCCTCCTCCCCTCCATCGCCCTCTTCTCCTCCTCACTCACAAACACCGCTCCCAGCAACCAAATCACACTCCCCCACTTCCCACTCCCACCCCTCACCTCAACCTCCGCATCCTCCTTGCCTTGCAACACTCTCGCCTTCTTGACAATCTCGTCCATCACATTCCCAACCGTCACACCCTGCCCATCTCCCCTCTCCACATGAATGCGCATCTTGCCCGTTGGTTTCCTCTCCCTTCCAGCCCCTCTGCCACTGCGAGTAAAGTCCCAAACCTTTCTCTCCGGCGCGGAGCTCACACCCGACCTCAACGCCATGCTGGTCGTACCCTTCTTCGGAGCCTTCGCAGCAGCGACATCATAAAACACCCACGCCTCCACAACCCTCGTCCCCGGCTGCGAAACGAGCATACGACTCCACACCCCTTCCCTCCTCAACAACCCCACCCACCCCTCCGCCTTATCCCCACTCACCCCCGCCTCCCACGGCGAGCACAAAGAAAGTCCCTCACAAACCATCGCCTTCTCCCCCAGTGTTCTCAACATACCACCTTGCTCAGTCCGCTGAAGGAAGAGCGTGTTGATCTCCGTTGGGCGAGACGATAATTGCCGTTCAGCCCAACGTTTCGCGGGGAGGACTCCGAGTTGAGATTGGAGAAGGAATTCGTCGCCCGAGCGGAAGAGGGCGAGACGGGAAGTGAGGGGGTCGAAGACGTACCATTCCCCTTTTACCCTCCGCCGCGGGGAGGAGAGGTAGGTAAGGCCGCGGAGGGTTGGTGAGGTGCGCGTGATGAGGCTGTGCCAGGTGGAGGATACCAGGCGGGCGGAACGGAGGAGCGTGGTGGCGGGGAGGTGGGAGAGGATGGAGGTGAGGAGTTCGGGGGTGCGGAGGACGGCGGCGCGGGTTGTGGTGAGGGTGAGAAGGCGGGTGCGCATGGGATGAGTGCGTGATGGTGGAGTGGTGGGTGTGGTTGGCGGAGTGGGAGTGGTGGGTGGAGTGAGCAGGCGTGGTTTCTGGTGAGGGAGGGGCTGTCAGCTGTTGTTGTTTGACATTGCATGCATGTGAAAGAAAGGAGGTGTGATGACTGACTTTTGGAGTGCGCGGCACATCGGGCTCGTCGAGTGGACGTTTGGTGGACGGCATGGTTGCCACTGCGATGAGAATGCCGGGGTCGTGAAGAGTTCTCGGAGCAGTGGGAGATGGGAGGAGGGAGGAGGAGGAGGGAATTGGGAGGTTATAAACCCCCATCCCATCGTTTCTGCTTCACCCGAATGGTGACTCCCATTTCTCTCTCCTCAGGTGAAGAGCTTTCCCTCAGGGAGAGAGGGCAGTGGGGAATGGGAGTGAAGGCGAAGTAGGCCAGGATGCCAATGAGGAGGGATTGGACGACCTCACTCGGGAGAGAGAGTGAAGTTGGTTTCAGGATAAGTTTCTTCGTGTTGAGTGGAGATGTCAATGGGGGTGGGAGTGAAGACAATGGGCTGGTTCGCCAACGGAAAGAAAGCTCACTTCGAGCATCTCTCGGGCGTGAGTTCTTAGCGCGCGCGGGAGGAGAGTGAAGTGAAGTAGTGATGAACAGTCGGGCGGGTAAAGGGTGGCATGGCAGGACATGCTCGATAGTCGTAAATCAAGTAAAAAAAAAAAAAAAGTCAAGCAACAAGCCATGTTGAGCAGGCGAATACAACCTAGCTCAATAGGCAGGCGTACGGGCCAACTTGACAGACATGCTCCAAGAGGTATTATATATGCAACGTTACGCTGGCCAGACATGTAATGTTGCGGGACAGACCAACCTGGCCAGACATATCAGTGAGCCGTGTGAAGCGTAGCAGGCCATGCTATGTCAATCAGTGTGCAGTTGGGCGACATTGTCCCGCTGTTTTTTTCGTGTTCAGAGCAACAGGGACGAGAATTCGTTGCCATTGTCGATGGGAAGGCGAGGAGAGGAGGAGGTGAAGTGGCGATAGTGTTGCTTCCATCCGCGTTCAATGGTTGGTTGGTCGGTTTGCGTACCCAAGGTATTGTACAAGATCGTTTCCTTGGTCATGAAGTCGTCCAGTATCCCGTACTTGCTCCTTCCCAAGCCAACAAGTTTCCTTGCCAATTATTATACAACCTTTCATCCCTCGCCTCCCTCGCCTCCATCCAATGCCCACAATTCAAGCTCCTCCACTTCATCTCGCAACCCCCTTGATCCCCAACCCCACCGGCGAAGCACCCACCCTCGCCTTCTTCCCTTTCGCATACCCCGCCCCTTCGTCCTCCTCCATCGCCCTCTTGGACGGCCTCTCCTGTTGCCTGCCAGGCACATTCTTCCTCACCGCACCGAATAGCGTCGTCTGCCTCATCTGTCCTTCACTCGGTCGACTCGATGTCCTCTGCTCCGGATGCTCCTCCTGTCTCAACATCTGCGTCGCCGCGATCGAAGCGAAGGATTCATTCACATTGTCGTCGCCGTGTTCGAGAATTTCTGTTTCCGCTTCACTGTCGTCGTTGTCGGAGGCGGAGACTGTGCCGTCGGATTGCTGTGCGTCGACTTCGATTTGCGCGCGTGCTGTGGAGTACGAGGTCGTCTGGTCTTGCACGGGGAGGGGTTGACGGTAGACATTTACTGGATGGGCAGTCGTGCGTGATACGGGAGCTGTGGCGGGGATCCGAGCGGGCGGCTCGCGGCCGTGGGGTGTTGTGTGGGTTGGAGGCATCATGCGTTGAGGCGTGGCGGGGAGACTGGACAGGCTGTGGACATTCCGCTTGTGGCCTTTTCCAGGAGCTGAGCGTGCGGATTCTTGGCTGGCCATTTCGGAGGCTTGGACGAGAGCTGCGAATGGGTTCTGTTGAGGTGGTTGGGCCATGGCCTGTCGAGGGTGGTGGGTGGTGTAGGGAGCGCGGCGGACGTGTTCGACTGGAGCTTCCGATCTCGCACGTCGGAGTGCATCTCTACTCTCACGGATACGCTCGCGCATGAGTGTGACTCTGTCGTTCAGACTGGCGAGTTCGGTCTCCTGCCGTTCGATCACTCGGTGTTGGTGTTGGCATTGCGCTTCCAGTCCACGATTGACATGACCTAGATTCTGGATCTCGGCGCACATTCGCTGGTAGAGGTCTCGGTGGACTTGGATCAAGCCAAGATCGTCTTGCTGGACGGGTGTCGCAGCAGCTCGGTTGCGATCAGCACGGTGGATGATTTCGTTCTCCGATTGTTGCATGCGAGCTTCCACTTCCAGACGCTCGATGTGTGCCTCGCTTTCCTGCAATTGCATGTTGTGTTGTAGCTTGTAGTGTGCGGCCGTCATCTTCGCTTCCTGGTACGCAGCCTGCACTTCGACCAGCTTGTCGCGCAGCATCTTCGGTGTCGCATTGTTGAGCTCGTCGCCGTTGAGGGTGCGTGGGATGGCATTGGACATGCGCTCGGCTTGAGGAGCGCCCTCGACGGTCGGCGGTGGGGTAGAAATATGCGACACGGTCGTGTTAGGCGTCGGTGACTTTGCGCGATTGGACGTGCGTGCTTGAGTGGAGGGTGGTGGGGTCATGCTGGCGGAAGAGGTGGGCTGTTTGGCTGAGGGGAGAAGGGCGTGCGACGTCTCGGGGGTGACGGGTGCAGCCATGTGTGTTGTTGTCGTTGTTGTTGTTGTTGTTGCTGTTGTTGAATGAGGATGGAGGTGTTCCTTTGAAGGCAGGACGGAGGAGTCCATCGCTGCAGGGAGGGTCCCTAGTCGTGGGAGATGTTGCGACAAGTTGGTCTGGTCGCAGAGTGAGAGTGAGAGTGAGATACAGAGTCGGGGATTTGACGTCGCAGGATTTTGGAGTTCAACAGTGCAGGGCGCTGTCAATGTGGGAATTGTCGTGCGTGAGGGCGAGAAGTCTTCGTCGCAAGGGAAGGAAAGGAGGGAGAGAGTGAGTGAGTCTTCGTCGCAAGGGAAAATGAATTGAATGCGAGACCTTCTAGTTCTATGCGACCGGACGAGAGAGATGGCTGGTCGGTGGTCGGTCGGCAAGCGAATCCCGGCCCGACAACGACCAAAATCCAAGCAAGGGCTTCAAAGGGGACAACGATCGGTTTTGTTGATATCGTGGACTTCTTGGTGAGAAAAGAAGAACATTGCACCTCGCATTGTCTTCAACATGGACAATCGACCTTCCTCCGGACTCCCACGCGTGCAGTCGAGACTCCCTGCGCCGGGGAAAACCAAACTCCCGGCTCCTCCTTTGTCAACGCAGGGGACATCCATCCGACCACCGAGTCCCGTCAAGAGCGCTGGAAGCCTGGCGGGACCTCCTCAACTGCAGAAGCGCGCCTCTTTGCTGTCTTTGTCGCGTCCATCTCAGAATGTGTCAAAAGCAGTGCCACCTCCTTCCAAGCCCGTCGCCAACAACAAGACGAATCTTCCCAATGCGCCACGTTCCCTTGTCAGGCCGACTCCTGCAACTAGCTCCCTCTCCCGAACGCGGCCTCAAGCAGTTAAGCCACGCGCCACCGAAGACGAGGAAACGCATGACCAGTTAAGCTCGTTGGACAGCTTCCGATCAAACTCTCGACAGGGCTTTTCCAATGAGCCCGAATATGAGGAATCCGATGAATCACCACCAGAACCCATCAAAGACCCACCGCGAAAGGTGTCGCGACCGTCATTATCTGATCGAACCATTGAGAGTCTGAACTCAGTCCCCGGAACGCCCAAGGACAGACGGCGCTCAAGTTTCTTCAACCCAGTCGAAAGCCCCATGGCAATGCCTCCGCCACCACGTCCGGGCTCGAGCTCAAGTCGGAGTGCCAGCCGTAATGGCAGTAGACCTGGCACCAGCGATGGCTCCTTTGGCAAAACGCTCGCCAGTCCCGCGTTGTCCGGGAAGTCCTACTCTTCCAGTGCCAAGCCCGCCTCCCGAGTGACCTCAAGAACTTCTAGCATTGGCTCAAGTGCGTCCAGTCGGCGTAGTATCAGTGGCAACTTGACCAGCCGATTGCAGGAGGCCAAGACACCTGTACCGCAGCGCAGTGCCTCACCGGCAAAGTCGGGTATCGCGACTCCTGCAAGTGGTATGCCGAAGCCATCTGGTCTCAGCAAGCCGAGTACTGCGTCGACGCCAAAGTCTCTCAAGCCGCCGTCTATCAAACCTGCGGGATTGAAACCGCCGGCATCGAGGCCACAGTCATTGAAACCACCCGCGGCCAAACCAGCGACTGTCAAGCCGTCGGCGATCAAGCCTCCTGTTGCAAAACCAGCCTCACTTCGACCGCCATCGATAAAGCCCACTGGTGGGAAGACATCTGCCCTCAAACCTCCTTCAAAGTCTACCCCTCTCAGAGCGCTTTCCCGAGAGGATGAATCAGCGCCAGAGCCTCGAGGCCGATCACCAGCAGCACCACAATCGGTTGCGTCCAACGAAGAGGAGCAAGAAGATGTATCTCACGACATACCTGCAGAGAAACCAGAACCCCAACGTGTCGTCTCGAATTCATCTTCCGCTCTGCGACAACAAATCGCAGCTGCCAAGGCAGCCGCACGAAAGGCTCAACAACCAAAGCATGACTCGCCTCAAGATCCACATTTGAACGGCGATCCAGCGCCCGAGGAAGATTTCCACACCGATCCCTTCAATCAAGCGCCGAGAGACGAGAAGCACATTCTTCGCAACCGTGTCAACACGGCACGAATGACGGGCAAGCTAAACATTGCCGCGATGAGTCTGAAGAGCATTCCTGATGAAGTGTTGAAAATGTACGACTCTGCTTCGATGACTGAGAGCAATGTGAACTGGGCGGAAGTGGTGGACCTCACAAGATTCGTCGCGGCCGACAACTATATCGAGGAGTTTGATGATGCAGTCTTCCCCGATCGTTCAGCGGACGAGTTGGCCGACGATGAGGATTCGCAGGGGAATCAATTTGGCGGGCTCGAGTACCTCGACTTGCACGGCAACTGGATCAGATCGCTGCCAATGGGTCTGCGACGACTGGAAAGATTGACGAGTCTCAACGTTGCCAACAACAAGCTCGGCAATAGTGCTTTCGACATCATCGCTCAAATGCCCGCATTGAAGGAGCTTCGGCTAGGACACAACAATTTGGACGGCAACCTCACAACCTCAATCTGCGAGTTACAACATCTGGAAGTCCTCGACTTACAGCACAACCGACTGCTAGGCTTACCAGACGCCATCCGCTCACTCACACACCTTCGTGTCCTCAACATCTCCAACAACCAACTCACCGCCATCCCCATGGACGCCTTCCAGTCCCTCTCCCTCATCGACCTCGACGCAAGTAGCAACGCTCTCATCGGCTCTCTCTTTCCCATGGGCGGCCGAAACGGTCACTCAACCCTCCAACAACTCAACCTAGCCAACAACTCCCTCGCCGCCCTCGCCTTCTCCGAGACCCTCGACATGCCGCGTCTGGAAGATCTCAACATCACAAACAACCACATGACCATCCTCCCCTCCATCGCTTCCTGGAGTCGCCTCCTCACCCTCACAGCCGGCGACAACAAACTCTCCGACTTCCCCCACGGCTTCACCTCGCTGAGGAAACTGCGCAACGTCAACTTCTCCAGCAACGACATCCGCATCCTCGACCCGGAAGTCGGCCGCATGGAAGGGCTCGAAGTCCTCCTCCTCGCAGCCAACCCTCTCCGGGAAAGGAAATTCCTCACCATGTCCGCGGCAGATATCAAACGCGACCTCAAGTCCCGCCTCGCACCGGACCCATCCGACGACCCACCCGACAGTCCCATCACCGTCGTCGGTGCGGAGGACAGCCCTCCTTCCTCCCACTGGACACTAAAAGGCAACGGCCTCCTCGACCTCGCCGCGCAATCCCTCACCGACGAAGACCTATCCACCCACCTAGAATCCTTCCTCTCCCACCCCTCCAACGCCGACGGCCTCAAAACTCTCCACCTTCAATACAACCGTCTCACCCACTTCCCGCCCTCCCTCGCCCTCGCCACGAACCTCCGCTCCCTCGACCTCTCCGGCAACCCCCTCTCGTCATCAACCTACCTCACCTCCCCCCTCCCCCTCCCCCACCTCCTCGACCTAACCCTCTCAAAATGCAACCTCACCAGCCTCTCCCCCCTAACCACCCTCCTCTCCGCCCCCGACCTCACCACCCTCAACATCTCCGTCAACCGCCTCTCCGGCTCCCTCCCCTCTCTCCGACACTCTCTCCCGTCTTTGACAACCCTCTTCGCGTCGGACAATAAATTCACGAGCATGACAGCGGGGAGTATCATGGGATTGCACACGGTGAATTTGGCGAGTAATGAATTGGTGGGGTTGGATGCGGAAATCGGACTGTTGTGGGAGGAAGGGTTGAGGGGACTGGAGGTGGGAGGGAATTGTTTTAGGGTTCCGGGGTGGGCGGTTTTGGGGAAGGGGACGGAGGGGGTTTTGAGGTGGTTGAGGGGACGGTTGCCGGAGGGGCATGCCGGGGTGATTGGAAGGGAGGAGTGAGGAGGAGTGAGGAGTGATGAGTGCGGGATGGGATCATTGGAACGATGGAGTGGAGGGTATAGGCATGGTTCAAGGGAATGGCAATGGAAGGGTCGTTGATCATCGGTGATCTTGGCGTGGGCGTAATTTGTGAAGCACGTCGTTGCTTCGAAGCGGTACAGCCTACACAATCCTCTTTCGACGTCGCGGGTGAGGATTCGATAATTTCTACATTCGACCAAGGAACTCCTCAAGAGACGACATTCGATCGAGGACGTACAAAGCCTTCTTTGACGCCGCACCATTGTCCTTCAACCAAGGGGCGTATTCGACCCACCCAGGTCTCCAAACATGAACCTTTTTTGTTCTCGCCCTCCTCTCCGGAGAGCATGTCGTTATAAGAGACAACGTCGCCCTCGCCATCTACACTCCTCCCATCCAACACAGCACACACACACACACAACGCTACATCCATTCCATTCCATTCCACTCCATTCCACCAACAAAAAAAAACAACCACACCCTTTCCCACCAACCACCACCACCAAAACCATGCTCCCCCTCTTCAAAACCCTCCACCTCGCTCTAGCAGCCGCAAACCCTAACCACCGCCTGCCCCCTCCCCAAACAATCCTCCTCCATCGCCCCGCACTCGCAATCCTGCACCGCCCGCGCCCCCAGGCGGCATCGGCGGCGAGCTCCTCAAATACGACGTCCGCATCGGGCGCATCTACGAACCCAAACCAAGTGCCAAGCGGCCCGCAAAGCGCTGCGCAAATCGCAGGAATCTCGGAGCGTTTTCGTGTCGGAAAATGAAGCCTATTTTGCCGAGCGGTGCTCAAAGAGTTGGCCCGAAGGGCTAAGACGCATTCGGCATAGCACCGGCTCCGGCCGAAAGTTCAGGGTCTTAATATAACGATGCTTAGCGTTTGACTTTATTTACTTTACTATTATTCTAATTGTCGTAGCCTTTCTTTTATATAGTAAGCGCGCTAGTTATAAAAGAAAAGGGAGCATAATATAGAGAAAGTTAATAATAAGAAGAAACGGAAACGAGAAATCTAAACTTCTCGTCTACCTTATAATATTTTTAGTCCTATAAGTTCTACTACTACTACTACTACTACCTCTACCTCTAACTCCGCCGCTACTACTATAGGTAGCCCTCCCTCCCGCTTCTCGCTATCGCGAGCCGTAAGTAATTATAGCGGAGAAGTAGTATAGGTAGCGCTAACTATAGTAGAATGCCTTCTATAAGAGCGACGCCGTTTAGCGTTCCCGTCGCCGCGAGTATAAGTAATTCGATCCGGCGACCCTTATTATAGTATACTAAGACTAACCTTTATATAGAAGAGAGGATAAGACGCGGCGCTGCCGTATTTACCGCTCTATAAGTTATTAGTCCTTTATTTTCTAAACCGCTACTATAGCTTATAAAAGAAACAAAACTAATATCTAATAGCCGCGCTCGTCGTACCGCGCTACGGTACTACCTCCCCCCTCCTCCTCCGGCGCCCGCTCCTCTAATCGTTACTCCGGTCCTAACTACTATCGCTACCCCGGCCCTAGCTCTACTACCTCCGGCTCCGCTAGCGTATACCGCCCTAGCTCCGGCCGAGTCTTCTTCCGCCCCTACTTCGGCTCCGCTAGCTCCGGTCGAGTACGGCGACGACGGGCCTCCTAGGTAAGAACATCCTTCTCTTTAACTCTTTACTAGTCTACGAGACTTT
>JYJE01001581.1:818-40799 GCA_000983655.1 Zymoseptoria brevis
TTCCTTCTAAACCTCCTTAATCGCCGGCGACTATATACTATCTATACCCTACGCTATTATCTCCTTTACGACTATAGAGCGCTACTAAACATTTAGCCCTTTTACGACCTTCGACTCTAACTATACGAAACGTTTAATAGAGTCCTCGGCTATAGGCTATACTAAACGCTTACCGGTAAATAGAATAGCGTCGACGAGGGAGTTAAAGCGACTAGATATCTTATCGGAGGCCGACGCCTTAAGCCTCTTATAGGCCTTCGTAAGCTCGGCGGCATCTCGACGACGGTTAGTAGTCTCTTCTATACCTTAAGACTCGTCTTACGTCGTTATACTTATATCGCTACTACTACCTATAACCCTATCGATACTCTAAGTAAAAGCGCTAGTAGTAGTATTACCGGCAAATAGCTAATCTAGCGTAGACTCGAATTATAATAGCTTTATTACGAACTTCTTAGAGCCCTTATATATTTCCTAATATACCTTTATAACCTCTAGCGATATATAAGGGCAACCGGTAGCCGGATCCTTACTCTAACCTAATAAGTCGTAGAGTTCCTTCTATATCTTCTAGTCTTACTTTAAGCCGCGATACTTAGTTATATACGACGATACGGTAAAGAACCTATGCCTACTAACTAGTATAATAGCCTTTATAGCTTCTACTATAAATAGAAACGCCTACGGCTTAATACTACTATCTACTCGTATACTAGCCTTATACTACTTATTCGCCTTATTTATTAATACCTCGATCTCTTCCTCTTCCTATATAAACCGCGGCTCTATACCTAGCGCCGGTATACCCTTAAATTAAGACCCCTTAATACTCGATAATACCGATAAAGCTCTTAAGGCTTAACGAGCCTAGCTATTCGTATATAGCGATAAGAAGGTAGGCGTTCGAGAAGGTATTTATAAAGGAGCTAGAGTCCGGATAATAAGAGTAGGAGTATTAAATATAGGGGGAGGGGGGGATTATAGCTATTCTAACTACGTAAATAGTATATCCGAGAGCGACGGCTCGATAACTATATTACTAGCCTAAGAGGCTATAAATTAAGAAGACTAAGAAGAAGACTAAGAAGCTATAGTAGTCTATATAACGCGTTAACTATAACAATACCTCTAACGCGAGGTAGCTATAAACATAGACTAACAAGCTAACTAAACCTTACTTATAGCATCTAGTTCTACCGGACAACTAGACGATTCTAAGTAAGATTAACCTTCTACTAACAACAACACTATTGCGAGTCTATTGCCGACGACATAGTCTAAGCGTTCAATCCACACCACTCATCTACCGGACACGCCCTAAGTGCGCCTGTTGCTTGTGTTTGCTCCATTTCATTCACTTCGTTTGACTTCACATGTGATTGCTGTCGAGCCATCAAGTTACTTTGCTGGAAACTTCGCGAGCTTATGGACACTGGACCAGAATACTACCAAAGCTGACCCATGGAACCGGTGGCAATAGCCTACGAACTCATGGCTACCCACAATGGCACGAGCGTGCGGACCGGCTCAGCATGCTGGACATCGGACTGCGGATGACTTTTTAATTCCCAAAGAAGTCTTCTCCCTCATGGAGACGGGTAGCTCGACAGGAAGAATGGGCGAGATCAAACATTAAGTGGCAGAGGACTGACCATTTTCGCTCGCTGACGGGAACCGCGATGGGCACAAGTCTGGAGACCAGAAGCATTGGAAGTCTGGGCAGTGGCATGCAACGACGAGCATGATCTCTTGATAAGTCGACATGCTCCTCGGATTGGTATGTGACACCCAATTGCCCGGTTTTCGTTTCAACTTTCCTCCTCGACCATTTGTCCTCAAGCAACCAAGGGACGACGTCACCTCACTTCTCCATCCTGTCTCCTTCACCACAGTGGCACTGGCCTGAGGTAGAGCTGAGCACGTTCCTGCGTCAGAACACAGTTGCTGATCGGTCCGAAGCGGGCACAGAATACTGACCATTTGCCAGTGAGCCATTTATTGTTTTGACGATTATCCAAGCTTGCGTAGTCGGCTATTTTGTTGGACGGCTTTGGAATCTTTGGCTGAGAGCGAGCAAGAGGCGCGATAGGCAGATGTGGCGGGACACGAGGAATGGCCGGCTACGAATGATGAGCTGATGGTGCAGTGGGGTCTCTTCATCTTCTTTTCAGGGCAAAGCGGACCATGTGTGTCTTACCCCTGCCGATTGGGACTCATTGACTGCGATCGATGCAATGATGCAAGACGAGGCGAGGCGATGCTCCCACTCCCTGCCTCGCACGTTCAACATCCGCGGATCTTGCAACGATGCAGCTTGGCTCAAGGACTGTCATGCTTTAGATCCTTTGATTTGGGTATCATTCTTTGGCTGGCTATTCAGATTGTACAAGACAATTGTCAGATGATGCCAGATGGTCCCTCGACTTCCTCCAAACAAGGGAAGAGCTTTGTAGGGGCCATCCTCGGCGCTGGAAATATCCTCCGTGATGAGCATCCTTGGTCTACGCCAGGTGGACTGTTGGAACCGTAAGTGGGAGCCGGAGAAGATATCTCCTCAACCTCCTTTGCGTGGTCCCACGGCCGCGCTTCGCTCGCGTGCCTCCTTCTCCTGCAACTTTTTGCGTTCGCCTTCGAGGATCTTGCGCACGCGAATCAAAGTCTCTTGCTTGTCCTTGCTAGCCTTGCAATCCTCGGGGCGGTATGGTGGCACAATGATCACATGTTCGAGCACGATGATCTCCTGGTTGTGCCAGCGAACTGGAACGTTGCTGCGAAGTCATTGTCAGCGATCGATCTTGTGCCGAGAATTGAGTAGTTGACAGTCTTACATTCGCCTAAAGGAGTCGAAGATGGCTTGCGCCTCCTTACTGACTCCTTTACCCCTAGACTCCTCTTCCTCGCGCAGCTGGTTGACGCGAGTTTCCTCGCGCTTCTGCAGCTGTCTGATATCCACTGCTCCAACCACGGGCTGTGCAACGCCCTCCGCGCCTGCCAGGGAGATCACTTGAGAGCTCTGAATGCGAGAAAACGGGATGATGTGGTAATCGCCAGGCTGGGCGGCAGCATTGGTCGCAGGGTTCGGTGGAGGAGCGCGCGTATTGATGGCGATCACATGAAAAATTGGACAAGCGTTGAACAGAGTTCCCTCGTATGTCTGCGAGTGCGGTGCGGCGGTGGTGATTTTGATTCTATGAAGGACAGCGGCGTTAGAAATCGTGCGCTTTCACTGCCATTGCGTTTGCGTTGCCTTGGACGTAAGTCAAGTACACTCACCGGCATCCAATCGCCTTGCTCAGCACCTCCAGCGAGTCCAGCGACGAGGTAGCTTGGCTGCTGCCGCCTCCAATCTTTGGTGTCGCAATCTTGCCGGCAATGCTATTGCGCTTGGCCGCAGTGTCCGCCATCGTTCGAGAATTTCTTCAAGCCCGTCCAAATATGTCTTTCGCACAGAGAACCTCCTCCTACTCTTTTGTGTAGCGCAGCTCCAAGCGCCGTTGTCTCAGAGCCAGCTTTCAACACATGTATGCGCCGGCGGCAATAGCTCCCCCGTGCAATTCCGTTCAATCGCTCAGACAGAGACGCGGGAGAAAGACGAGACAGCAAAGTCCGCCTGGGGGTTGATGAAGCTCCGTCCGAAAGAGCGTGGATCGTGCGAAGAGGACGCCGTGACCGGTCGCGGGTGGAATTGGGATTCGCGAATGATGGAGAAGGGAGAGCTCCAAGTTCAGGGCATTGATTGAAGCGCTAGCGCCGATTACCTAATCTCCATGTATATGCCACCGACAACGATTCTTCCCAAAGGATGAGCAGAGTGAATTCTTTGGAAGTCATTTTAGGCAGCCTTCGAAATTGTGTGACACAGCCAGATTCTCACTTGCTCCAGCAACGAAGCAAGCATTGGTCGCAGGCGTCGGAATATTTGGAGAGTTGAAAGCCCGAAGCTTCATTGACTGGCTGTCGACCTTTTGATACATGGCCCTAAAATCTAAAGACGCCGCAATGCCTCCTCTTACAGAACCAATTGTCTTTTTGCCGACCAAGCACGCCCACTATGTTCCGGCCATATGCGATATCCACCGCGAATGTGTCAAAGTCGACCATACGGTAGCATCAATCATCGACGTGGACCACCCAACGAAGCTCAAAGACTTGTGGACCGGATTCAGCCAGGAGGTCGAGAAAGGCACGAGAGCTATCGTGATCCAATTCGCGCAGGCTCCCGGGTGTATTGAGGAATTGGTCGGGGTGGCGACTCTCCTTATGCCGGCGTCGGAGACTGGGCCGCATAGATGCTGGGTGGAGAAGCTGTTGGTCAGTCCACGATTCAGGAGGCAGGGTTTGGCCAGGCGATTGATGGGGAAACTGGAAATGATTGCGAGAGAAAAGGGAAGATGGTTGATTGTGAGTCGCGCTGAGACTCAGGAAGTTGCGTTGCAAGATTGATCGCCGTGCTGACACAACGTTATTCTGTAGCTGTTGGACACCGTGATTGGCAGCGGTGCTGAGCATTTCTACCCAAAGCTGTCCTACGTCGAGGCTGGAACAATCCCCAACTATGGTGTCAGTCCGGTCGGGGGCATGTTGGTTGATGAGATGTTTTTCTACAAGGACCTGAGAGCGGCACCTCGGTGATCTGGAATTGTTTGTACATGTCTTGCGACTCGGCCGTGGTCTGGTGACTGGTTTGCGTGGCTTTTTAGGATGAGAAGAATGTTTCGTAGGGCGGGGCGGCTGTGCCTTGTGCCGATCTCACTACTGCGTGGAGGCCTTCCTCTTCTCAAATTCCACCCTGCCGTCTTGGCCGACATTTGCAAAACTCAAAGTCGTAGGTGACGGCTTTGACGCCGGCATTCCAGTGGATGCTCCTGCTTCAGCCGGCGAGGTGATTGCAAGTGCGCGCGGGACCGAGCCGGCAGGACTGTCGGCGATCTCATTGACCTCCTCGGAAGTCATCACATCGCTGATAGCAGCTCCGCGGGACTGGACAAGGATTGTTGCCGGCCCGTGGAAATGCAGGAACAACTGTGAGATGTAAGCAGCGATCCAACATCATGTTGGAAACATTGGATACCCACTCGGTCTCCCCAAATAGTCCTCCGCGTCCATGTCCGAATCGTGAAGGCGACATTCCTCATGACTGTCCACGCAGTGCTTTCCCGCATCGTTCTCCAGAATCTCGTGTCGGGAAGCCAGGTCAATGGGTTCGGTATTTGCATTCGGAAAGTCGATGACTTAAATCGATATGGCTGCGGAGCGTTCTGCATCATGCTGTACGCGATGACATTCGTTGGCCGAACGACATATTCCTCGCCTGTCTTGAGGGTGATTTGGTGGATCAGGCCTTTACCCGACAGAGCAAGAAGCCCTCGTCCGGTCACTGCCGTGCTGCCCCAATGAGCGAGGCTCTTGAAGTCATGTCAGTCATGGTCCGTCCAGTCCTTCCCTCTTCAACATACCATCTTCATGTTCCATCGAGGCTTCAGGCTCAATGTGTGTCCAGTCCACGCCAAAAGTGCATTGCGATGCGCCACCATCCAGTCCAATCGCCCGTCAAGATGTACTACCACGAGCGACGTGATTGAGGACTTTGTGGCTATGAGTGCGGTGTATGGTGTTGTCGAAGTCACGCGTTGGTAGAGGAACGGCACTCCTAGCAATGCTCTTCTGAACGGTTCGAGAATTGATAGCGTAGAGACAGCCTAATATGGTCAGCCAGCGCGATTCCTCCAGGTTGTCCTGCTTCTCACATTTTCTGCTCGCCCACTGAAGCCGACCAATGTTCCTTTCCGTGTGTAGAGTGCTTGTGAAGCTGAGATCGAGGCCGAGAGAAGGGAGAATGGGCTGCCGAGCACTTCGAATCGCGCATCTGACACAAGCTTTAGCGACCGTGTTGGATCTTCGAGCTCTTCCTTCCTCCACAGTACGCACCCGCCGTAGGACCTGAGGTCGCCGTCTTGGGTTCTAGACTTTGCTGCGGTTCTGAAGGTGTCGCGCTGATCTGGACATGTCGTCGCGATGTGAGGCCATTGAGTCTGCTGGTTGTCCGTGCCGAGCGACAGGACAAGCAAATATGTTCCAGTGCGCTCCGGCGCATCGCGAAGGATTGAATCGGCCTGAGTAGGTGGTGTTCGGTAGTTCTAGAGGTGAGGTTGTTTTCGCGTCCAGCTTCTACAGCTCACAGAAGTGGCGTGCATGGCTAGCTCGATCACATCGACCTGAGGTCGGTCATCATCACTTCTTCAAGCACGCGATCGCACCAAAACACCTTGCTGTCCATCGTTGTCCTCCTTTGCATGCCCCTTGCCAACAAATTGTTTACACCACTGACGATTCGATTTGGCCCGGAGAAGTGCGCAAAAGACAAGAGCTTGGAGGAAAAGGACCTAGGGCCCACAAGCTGCATGGCCTGAACAGTGCTGCAGACATGTTAGCCAGCAGGGTTTGCCTGAGGGCAACTTTGAGTCCGGCAAAGGTTCAGCTACGGCCTCAAAGACTGGGTGCACCTGTATGTCTACAAGCAGCATGGCATGCAAGACGAGTGTTTGCGAGTACGCCTCGGCATCGCAAAGACGATGCGAGGGCAAGAACTGCGCAAAAGGAGATACTGGCGAAGCAGCCAGCAGCCGAGAGCGTACAGCCGGAAGGTGTGCAGAAAGCGAAGCCTGCTGAGCCGACGGCGAAGAACGGATCGCTACTGTCAGAGCAAACAGTCTCAAACGCAGCTCAGAGGAAGATGGACTGGGCGATCATGAAGGACATGGTGCAGTATCTTTGGCCAAAGAACGACTTCAACACACGCTTCAGGGTCAGCTTGAGTCTAGGACTGTTGATCGGTGCGAAGGTAGGCTCTCGATCCTCAATCTATCCTAGACCGCGGATCATTGATAGGCATGTAGGTTCTCAATGTACAAGTACCTTTCTACTTCAAAGACATTGTCGACTCGATGAACATCGACTTTGCAGCTACGGGCGGCACAGCAATGACAGTGGCCGGCGCAGCTATCTTCGCATGTATGCGTCCTGCATCTTTCCGCTTCAAGGCGATGCTGATGATAACGTAGATGGTGCCACGAGAATAGGAGCCACGCTCGCTCAAGAGCTCCGGAATGCCCTATTCGCATCAGTCTCGCAGAAGGCGATTCGCCGGGTCGCCGGCAATGTCTTCGAGCACCTCCTCAAGCTCGATCTGAACTTCCATCTGTCTCGCCAGACGGGTGGACTGACGCGAGCCATCGATCGTGGTACGAAGGGAATAAGCTTCCTCTTGACATCGATGATCTTCCACATCATTCCGACTGCACTTGAAATTGGGCTGGTCTCGGGTGTCCTGACCTATCAATATGGCTGGAAGTTCGCTGCTCTGACAGTCGGGACTATGACCGCTTACTCCTGGTTCACGATCGCCACGACAGCCTGGCGCACAAAGTTCCGGAAGCAAGCCAACGCTGCTGATAACAAAGGTGCAACAGTTGCAGTGGACAGCCTAATCAACTACGAAGCCGTGAAGTACTTCAACAACGAAGCATACGAAGCGAAGCGATACGACGGCGCACTGAAGAATTACGAGACCTCCAGCATCAAAGTTGCAACGTCCTTGGCTTACCTTAACATTGGTCAGAATCTGATATTCTCGACCGCCTTGACAGGCATGATGTACATGGCCGCGCAAGGCGTGGCGACAGGAAGCTTGACGGTCGGCGACCTCGTCATGGTCAATCAGCTCGTTTTCCAGCTCAGTGTGCCACTGAACTTCCTTGGAAGCGTCTACCGCGAGCTACGCCAGAGCTTGCTCGATATGGAGACCTTGTTCAATCTGCAGAAGGAGGACGTGGCCATCAAAGAGCGCAAGGACGCAAAGCAGCTGCTTCTCAACAAAGGTGGAGAGATCAAGTTCGAGAACGTCACATTTGGCTATCGAACTGATCGTCCCATCGTCAAGAACTTGAACCTGACAATCCCAGCTGGGAAGAAGGTGGCCATTGTGGGGCCCAGCGGCTGCGGCAAGTCGACCATTCTGCGTCTACTCTTCCGCTTTTACGATGTCCAAGAGGGCCGCATCCTGGTTGACGGTCAAGACATTCGTGATGTCACATTAGAGAGCCTTCGAAAGGCGATTGGTGTGGTACCACAGGACACACCACTTTTCAACGACACCATCGAACACAACATCCGCTACGGGAACATCAATGCCAGCTCTGAAGAAGTGACAGCAGCCGCCCAACGCGCCAGGATTCACGACACCATTCAGACATTACCAGATGGCTACAAAACAATGGTCGGTGAGCGCGGCATGATGATCTCTGGAGGCGAGAAGCAACGTCTTGCGATCAGCCGACTGATCCTCAAGGACCCTCCACTGCTGTTCTTCGATGAAGCGACGAGTGCATTGGACACGTACACCGAACAGAGGTTGCTCGGTGAGATCAACTCAATTCTGAAGGATAAACATAGAACTAGCGTCTTCATTGCGCATCGATTGAGGACTATTTTGGATTCGGACGTCATCATTGTGTTGAAGGATGGCAGTGTCGCCGAACAAGGAACTCATGAGAAGCTGGTGGACAGTGGTGGCATCTATGGAGAGCTTTGGAGCGCACAGGAGATGGCATTTGTCGAAGATCAAGATACGGTTGATGGCGAGAAGGAGAAGAAGCGGTAGAATCGACTCCTTGGCCACATAGTGAGATCTTCACTTCACTTGTCAGCAAAACACAACAATACAGAACAATCGACACGAGGGTCTGTCTCACTTTTCACTTCGGCCCATTGTAGAGCTTTTTGACAGTGTCACTTGTGTTCCTTGTTATTGTGGTGAACCGGCCAGTTTGACAATAGGTGAAAAGTGCAGAAATGGACATATATCTCGCAAAGGATTCCTGTTCCATTTCTGTTTCTTTCCGATACCTTTCATACCAACATACGACTCGCCTTCCAGCACTTCATCAGACGCAAAAAACACATATCGATCTGCAGGCCAGACTCGTTCTTCTCCTCTTCTTTGCAGTACCACCACTCTGCCGCTCAAGACCACCACAACCCTCCAAGAAGCACTCCTCGGCTCGAAGCATGGCGCCCAAAATCCACCAGAACCACTACGAGATCCTCTCCCTCCCCGAGACCTGCACGGCCGAAGAAGTGAACCGGCGGTACAAAGTCCTCTCGATGAGGCACCACCCAGACAAAGGTGGCGACGCCGATGTCATGGCGACAGTAAGCCTTTCTGTTTCGGAGAGCGTTTCGAGAACCGGACTGACTTTCCACCTCCCAGATCAACCACGCGAGAGATGTCCTCACGGACCTCACCTTGCGTGAGGCATTCCACCGCGCAACCTGTCGGCCACCTCCCCGTCCCTCCTTCGGCCACTCTCCGCTCGAACGAACGACTTTCGGCCCAGCGCCACAGTCCGCACCGCCGATCCCGAAGCGTGGCGCTTATGCGCCCAAACCTCACGCAGACATCGAACGTGCGGAGCGACACCAGCGTGAGCCGACACCACCGCAGGAAGACCGGCCTCTCAAGAGAGCCGGAGCGCGGAGAGCTCGCCCTGCGCCGCCGCCCAGTATGAGGGCCGAGGCGGGCGGGGTGGAGCCATGCGCACAGCCTGTCGTGGAGAAGGAGAGAGACGATTGCTGGGAGGACTTGGTGCAAGACTGGGATTTTGACCGCCAGTTGACGGAAGAGGAGAAGGCTCTCGCGGACCCGGAGATTCAGGAGATGTGGTCGAAGTGGTTCGAGTAGTTGGTTTCGGGGGTTTACTTACGTCGAATGGATTCAAATGCGCTGTTTGTTGAGCTCACATTCCATCGTCTTTGTTCTCTTCATCTGTACGTCCGCCTTCGATCTCACGCCAAGCATCCGTAAAGTCTTCGCCTCGCCATGCCCATGCCACGCAGTAGTGGCTCGCTAGAAGCTTCCACTCCTCGACTTCATCCAACCACTCCAGCTTATCAATCCTCTCGCGCTCAGATTTGCTGACCCATTCATCACTACTCCACAGCTGATGTACATCCCTCGCGCCCTGGCCATCGTCGAATCCAGCCAACCGTAGTCGCTGTCTTTGCGCCTCTAGCGAGCAGTAACGCTTCAGCGTTCGTAGCTCAATACCTCGCGAGCTCAAATTTGACACCATAGTCTTGCCGAAAGGATCAAATGGACGGATAGGTTCGTAGAGAATGATTGCACGACTGCCATGGAGATTCATGGTGAAGTATTGCAGAACGCTCGTGGCTAGATCCGGTGGGAGGTAGCACAGACAGCATTCGCTGAGAATGAGTGTCGCGGTTTGTGACTCTAGATTTGGGATGATGGGTGGAGACTTGTCGGTCAAGTTGCGAAGGTCCAGCGCATGGAGGTGGTATGAGGAACTGTTGTCTCTTGCAACGGTCATCGAGAGGATGTCCGCAGAGCCTCGGATCGAGGTACGCTTGGGAATGACGTTCGATTCAAAGTCGATCTCATGATAGACAACATTGTACTTTCCAGCGCAGAGGCGAAAAAATCGTGTATCGGAGCCGGCACCTAGCGAGATAACCTGCTTTCGCTGTGTCGGGGTGGAGTCGAGAAACTGTTGCACAAGCCTGTCGATTGCCTGAGTCCGGACATAGGTGCCACGATTGATGATGGGATATCGTTTGGGGATCTCCTGACCTTGCGGGAAGAATGTTTTTGCATATCGATCTTCAAGATAGCCAAGAGAAACGGCACTCATTCGACTGCTTGTTGCATCGTTGTCGGTCTGCTGAATGATTCTGTCGCGTGCTTTTTCGACATCTTCCTCTGTCAGATCGTTTCCAGGTCCAGAGCGACCTCGCAATCGTGAGCCTCGCCGACCTGTGCGTAAGGTGTTGAGATTTGGTATTGCAGCCATGTGATATGGTGGTTGTAGCGGAAACTTTGACCAAGTGAAGTCGACCGGCCGACGTCATGCTTTGAGCTTCCTGGATCTTCACATGCGGAACGGCAGGCGGCGCGGGTAGGCAACCATTATCTTGAGAAGAACTTCTTCGACTTTCATCTCTGCCATCTTCTTTGCACGCCTCAATCGAATCTCCATGACAGTCGCATAGCACAGGATAACTTCCTTCGCCAGCCCCGACTTCATTCGCCATGGCACGAGACATTGCGAGACGAACGGCGCCCATTCAGCGATTCGTTCGCTCGAACGTGACGACGGCATGGTTATATCCGATCAAAGGAATATGGTACTTTGCGACGCACCGCTATCTACATCCTCTCTTGCGAAGCCGACTGGTACCATTGACCTTGCTGTCGACCTGCATCTTGATCATCCTCTTCCTCACGGCGTATCTACCGACCGTGGCCTTCCTCGCTCTCTTCCATTACAAAGGCTCGGCATGGGTCAACGCGACCTTCTTCCTTCTTGCGGTTGGCGCGCTCATAATACAATTGCTCTTTGAAGCCCTGTTTGTGGACGATACTCAGGTCGACATTTTCGACGCGGTCTTGGTGGGCGAGGGCTACGAACACTTGGTGAAGAGCAGACGTGAGGTGTCGGACGACATCGAAGAGAGCGATCCCTACAAACGATTGGGGCCACGAGACTCGGGCGCCAAATTCGCACCCTTCTCCTTTCGCCAGATCGTGGAGCTGATCATACTCCTACCTCTCAACTTCGTTCCGTTCGCCGGCGTGCCACTCTTTCTTCTACTCACAGGGTACCGGGCTGGACCACTTATGAACTGGCGATACTTTCAGCTTCGGCAATTTACGAAGAAACAGAGGAAGGCTTTCACGACCACGAAAAGAAAGAGATTTGAATACATGTGGTTTGGGACAGTACACATGATTTTGCAGCTTATTCCAGTTCTGGCGATGCTGCTGCTTCTCACTACCGCAGCGGGTAGTGCGTTGCTGAGTGTGCGCCTGGAGCAGGAAACACAGAGCCTCGAACATGCAGAAGAGCCCATCAGTGAAGACGATGATCCGCCAGCGTATACAGACGAGCCATGAGGGCAGAACAACAGAATACAAGCTACACGAGTTACGCGATTTGTGCAACGGATCGTCCATCTAGACAATGCGGCTGAGACCTTGGAATGCACCCCGAGAATCCTTGTGCATGCATGATGATGCTTCATGCATCTCGAAGCCACAGCGCTAAGCGAAGATTCGCATCCACACTGCCAGAACCCTGCGCCTCAATTCCTCCGAAAAGACCGGTCAATCCACATTCAGGCTGCAATATGAATTCACAGTCACCCTCCGTGCTGGAACTCTCGTTCTGCGTCTGGTTTGCAACAGTACATATGTGAAGCCCAAGATTTCGAGCATGGCGCAAGCGCAGACTCCAGGTGGAGGAGGGCGTCTACCGAGCATCTCGGTCTCCAGAACGTCTAGCCAAGCGAGCACGAAGCAGAATGGAACATCAAGTTCGAAACTTCGTTCCAAGGGCAGCGATCGGCAGCAATTGCCACGAGTGGAAACAGAGCGGCTCGCTCGTCATCATGCCCGCCACGACGCCTGGCTGCGCAATCACGACACCGAGGTGGAGTGGAAGATCAAGTGGGACCGACATTCTTTCAAGGATGGACGGGTGCTGATCATTGACTACATCTCCAACGAGCATGCGCAAGACCCCGACCGACGTCAAGTGTCTGTAGCAGCACAAGAGTTTCAGTCGATCGAAGGCCTGCGACAATTCTATGCAGACAGTACACGAGTCCATGGCGCTGCGCTCCGAGTGGTGCATGTTCAAAATGCACCTTGGGCAGTGGCGTTCCTACTCGCCAAGTTCAATATCGACCATCCCAGCGAAGTGGTCGGCATGCAAAGCTTCAGCAAGTGGGCACGTTATGAGAAACCACGCCAACGTAAAGGGAAGCCGTTTCCAAGCGGACGATCTTGGCGGGGCCAGACTGATCCATGGCGGAACATATCTCGAACGGCATTTGGATTTGACTATCTCAAGGCGTTTCCCACAGAGCCGCCTCGCCGACGAAAAGACTCCTCTGAGCATACAGGTGTCTCTAGCAAGCCCACTCCAGCCAGACTAATGCATCTCAACGCGTACGACGATGCGAAATCTCCTCATGGATACGACATCTCCATTCAGCGGGTGTCAGTCTATGTGCAGAGGGACCTGGGAGAAGCATCTCACGCCTCGCCGGATGTAGCTGTCAAGAACCCATACGCAAAGCCGGACCCCAGGATCACAGGCCACGTCTCTGAAAAGAGCGACGAGGTCGTGGATCTGGACACTCTTGACAATAGCAACACTGTCATCGTCTTCGAGATCTCCGCCTCATCGAATCTCAACGATTGCCTTTCGCAACCACGCAATGATTATGAGAAGCGTTGGCGTCGTCTATCGTTCTATCTGCGGAAGGAGGACGTACTGAATGACTCTCGACTAGCGGCGCAATGCACAGATCTCATACTACGCGATATATTCAATGGCCTAGGGGTCGTCTGGAACCACTACCTTGTCGTCGCGACTGATCATGTCTCCATTCTCGAGGACAAAATTTATGAGAATCCAGCTGATGAGTCCCGCGCACCAGAACTCTGGCTCAACCAAGCGAACTGGCTGAAAGCTGAGAAGGTCATGTGGATTCACTGCGATCTGATCAATGAGATGCAGGTGCATATGCGCGAGCTCGCTGCCAAAGACCACGATGACTTTGCTTTCGAGATTGACTGGCTGGCCAATACGCCCGGAGACTATGAGCGCATGGTACGAGCCCTATCGGACGATCTTATCGCGCCGACCAACAGTCTGAGCGATTTGCTGTACAAGTCGGTCAACATTCGAGATGCGAAACAGTCTTTGCAGCTGGGGTTGTCGATGTGGAGACTGAGCTGGATCACGTTCATTTTCCTGCCGTTGACGTTCATCGTTGGCTTTTTCGGAATGAACGTATCTCTGTTCGGAGAGGAGACTCTGCCTGGGCTAGGCTGGTATTTCGTTGCAGCAGGTGTGTTGATGGTCCTTGGTAAGCTCATTCGCACGACTCTTGAAAAGAGTCCGCTCGAAGCTGACAAACTTGTCCAGTCATTTGCCTTTGGTACTTTGTCAAGCACAGCGCCCAGCGCACTCATCAAGCTCAATCTGATCGCGGCAAATGTGAGTCGCTCTACAGCCACCTCGAGGAGGAGTATCCTGGGCTCTGGACTCGCTCTGGGGCTGCACCAAACATCGAACCGATCAAACGATCACACCGCTTGAAGTGGCGTCTGATCAAGCGATGGTTCACGCCGACGGAGACGGAGACTGCAGGCCTGCATCGTTACGCAGCGCTCACGCCAGACGAGCAAATCAGTGGCGACACTTCGATCAATACCTGGACAGCGATCAAACGGAAGCTCCTCATGCGATGGCTCGGGCAGATCAGCAACCATCTAGATATGCACGACGGCGACGCAGATGACGGGCTCGACCTTGCGGAGATGGGCGCGAGCATGAATCCTAGCATTGCCACGACTGCTCAGAGCTCGTTGCACGCTGTTCACGAGCTTGTCAACACTTCCACACCGATTGCCGTTGGAGAGGCGGAACCTAGTGCTGTTGCGTCGATAGGTGGATCGGGTCTCCGGCCGCTTGTCAAGGGCGAGAGGCGGCAGAGTGATGAGAGACCTGGCAGCCGCGGAAGCAGTGGGATCATGTTGGAAGAGAGGAATTTGAGTGATTCGGAGAGCGATGCCGGGGAGCATGCGAGAGTCGGTGCAGCCAGTGAACGAGAGGGTGCCGCTGAGAGTCCGCAATAGGCGATCTCGAGATATGGTAAGCATATGAGCTCCATAGCGGAGTAATGGCAACGTTGAGTTCGAGGCAATGTGAACAGGAGCGATGTCTCTGCATTGCAGTTGGGCGAAGAACGCGGTCGAAGGACAAGGAATGATTCGCAAAGGAACAGATCACGAAGTCGTATTACGCGAACATGTGGCCCAAGTCACAGCCGACGTGGGATGGGGAGCCGGAGATTGAGTACTTTGAGAGGGGTCAGGAGGCGTGTACCTTTCGGCAGGAGTACTTGGATGGTGGGGAGAAGATGGATTGAGTAGGGTGTTGGCAGATGGAAGCGAGTATGTGAAGTGCCTCCATTCATGGCAGTGAATGTTCCCGGAGCGAAACAGCAGAATCCTATGAGACTAGCCGAGCATATGAGGCCACTCGAGAAAGGGTTGGATGTCGAACGAAACGTCGTGAATTTATGCAGGATGCAAGCCTCTCGTTCTCGAACCGGCTCTACAAGCCTAGCCACTCTTTCCTCATTCCGTACGCCGTAAGAAAGACATGAACGCAAAGCACGTCTAGAAGACGAGCGCGGCACCCTTGGTCTTCTTGTCACCACTGTGCTGATGTTAGCCATGATCCTTACATCTACCTCGCATTCGGTTCCAACATACCCCAACTCGAAGTGCTTGCAGCGCTTGAGCGCGAGCTGTGCCTTGGTCTTGCACTGTGTGCATTCTAACCGGAGCACGACCTTCTTGGTTGTCTTGGCCTTCTTGTGGAACACGGGCTTGGTCTGACCACCGTAACCGGACTGCTTGCGATCGTAACGACGCTTTCCCTGGGCGAAAAGAGAGGCCTGAAGGATGTGTAAGTCTCTGCATATGACTGCGAGAAGCTCCAGTATCAACATACTTTTCCTGCCTTGTATTGGGTGACCTTGTGCTGGGTGTGCTTCTTGCAGTCCTTGCCCTTGCAGTAGGTGCGGCGAGTCTTTGGTACGTTCACCTGATGACGACTGTAGTTAGCATTCCGCTTGCCATCATATTGCTGCCTTGTGTATGTGCTGTATCGCCAGAGCCCGTGCGGAGATGTGCCCGCCGCGAGAAAGTCCATCTCTTGTCCCACGAATCCAAACTCTCATCCTGCAATTCTGTGACCGTGAATGTCCTTCTCTTTTAGGCATCCACCGCTCGTTGAGTATCATGCGTAGCCGTCGCTGTCCATATGTCCATAACTCCTCATTCCATTCGCCTCCACTCCCGCGGTCTCACATCCTCCATCTCGCGCGGTCTAGCTCATCTCCGCAGTCACCATGGCGCATGGCGATATTTCGTCGGCGAGGTAATGATCGTGCTTACCATCTTGGCTGATTTGCTCCGGTGGGAATTGGTGGTGGAATTGAGGTTGTCGCTGCGATCCCAAAGTCGGACTTTCCGTACGGGATTTCAAGTTCGATGGTGTGGGCCTTGGCGCGGCAAAGTTGGTGCCTCGATGCCTGGAAATCGTGGCAACGATGAATGCTCGAACCGCTTTCAGGGCCGACGAACATCATTGCCGACTTTCTCACTACCATAAGTGAAAAACTTCTATCGCTCATACAATGATTGTCTCAAGCTCAATATGCGAACTGATTGGCATGGTCCTCTGCAGTTGTACAGTACTGTGCACCTTCTTCATGACTCGATTAAGTGTCTTCAATTACTTGGACAGATCATGCCAGACTTGCAGCAGCTCCCAAAAGAGCCGAAGTGGCCACCAACAGTGCTCGGTGTAGATTCATTCGACTCCACTTCTCGACCCAGGCCTTTGTCTCAGCATCGCTAGGCGCATCGGCGGTGCCCTCTCCTCTCGTCTCCAGTGCCGTCACGGAGGAGTTCATAACTGTCAACGTGTATGGGATGATCGTCGGCGCGATCAAGGCGGCCGCCGCGTAGAGAGCTGATGGCGTGACTGGAAATGTTCCGAGGTTGCCTCGCGCTACAGCGCTAAGTTAAGAAAGGCGACCAGAAGGAGGTATATGTTCGAGACGTACTCTGATATGCTAGAAACGCGAAGCAAGAAGAGCATATGATGGCAAGTGGAGGAGCCATAGCTTTACCCAGCTTGTAACATTTCAGCCACTGCTTCGCGAGCAAATCGACCGTTGGTGCAAGTTTGATGGCTGGAACGGTGATGACAGTGACCGAGGCGATGAGGCCTATAATTTGGTGTCAGCCTTGGATGTGTGTCGAGCCGTCGAATGGTGACATGTGGTCACTCACCGGCCAGAGCTGAAGCGCTGGACAGGCCCAATACACTGGCCACAGGCACGAATAGCTGAAGGTTGCTGCTCATGTTGGGGAAGATCGGGTGTTGCTGATGAGTTTGATGTAACGTAGTGCTTTTGTTTTGTCTTGGGCTGGTATGGTGTTCAATGTTATGCAATATTCTGTGGGTGTGTATCTTCTTGTGGCCACTGTTCTCGTTTTCCAGAGCTGTTTATATGTGTATCCGGACTTTCACAAACTCCGCCACACCGACGAGGGCGCGCATGGAAGAACCTCAGTAGATGATGTTCCTTGAAAGATCGGGAGGTATGGAAAGCCCGATTTGTACTCATCTATGGTCTGTAGTCTAATCTTAATTCCTCTAGGATCATTTCCGAAAATCCTCTAAAGGTTCTAAAGCTTGAAGACGTTTCTCTTCCCTCGCAAGAGTGAATCCAGTCATGCAAAGTAAATGGTACCATGCCGGATGCAAAGAAGGCGGGGTGATGTGGGTGCAGCGGAGGACAATCGTCCATCATTCCTTCTTGGGCTCAGAGCCCTTCACAAACTTGGTGTGGGTGCCCGATATGACTATCTTCCCTCTCTTGCCGTCCTCGACCTTGTAGATCGTGACTCTCGTGAAACCCAGACTGCCTCCAACGCGTTCTGCTATGCCCTCAATCTCAATCTCTTCACCGACTTTTGCGCCAGACTGGTACGTAACGTGAATGTCAATGGAGACACCGCTGCCGCTTCGAAGGTCGTGCGTCGAGATAGCCATGCCGCCTGCCCAGTCGACTATGGTAGCCGATACAGCTCCATGAAGGCTGTTTCCCGAGTTCATATGATTTTGTGAAAGCGGGAGCCGGGCAGTGAAATGTCCTTTCGATGCATCGACAATCCTGACGCCAGTAAGAAGGAAAGCGTAAATCGGACTGGTCGGCAGTTTGGTTTGCACAAGGTGCTCGATGTGAAGATGCTCGCGTGACTTGACAGCGTCGTCGGCCATTTTCGTCTGTAGTTCGCGGAGAGAAAGAGTCTGAGACAAGCAGTCAGTGGTCGTGTTTAGGTCGCACCGTCAGCACACGCAGCGATCACACTTCATGATCGCCGCTGAACTGACAATAGCGCTAACGTGCGTTGGAATGGATGATCACGCACTTGGTGAAGAGATTTGGTGGACGAGATTTTGAAGCTTGGTGCGGAACTGTACTCGCTAGTTCTACGTCACTTTGTTTTAGAGACAACTTGAAGATCCAACATTGAGCTCCAGCCCAAACATGCTGCATATGATTCACCCTAGTCGCTCTCTTGGTGTGCTATCTTCGTCGATGAAATGTCCTTGTGATGGAACATCTTCTTCTATTGTAACACCGAACAATCTTGAACTCGAACAAGCACCCTGTCTCCTCTGAATCGTCACACCAAGCTTACCCTGACCTTGAAACCCGACAGCTGTTACGCTGGCACGACCTCCACGTCTGTCGTCTTGGACGCAGATCCTCAAACGAAGCATTCCTTGGGCATCTGCTGAAGCTGATCCGCTCAAACGAGGTCCAGTCTCGCTGAGCAAGAAGGAATGGCAGAACAAACCTGAGATGGCAGCCCAGGAGAGTGGTAAATCCTACCTGAGCAAGCTTTCACCATGGAGCAGGAGTCCTACGATACCAACCAGTAAAGGGAAGGATGGCGAGCCCGAGCCAGGACCCACACTGGTGCAGCAAGAAAAGGGTGCAGATCACATGGTCAACAACAGGAATAGGCTGAGTTTGAGGAGGAAGTACCCCAAAGACTGTCCGCCTCTGAGGCCACAATGGTTCCATGCAGTGGATGTACCGAAGCGTAGGCCCAATCCTGCAGGCACAACAAGTGAAGAGAAGCCAGCTGGAATACCCAAGAAATATTCGGCCTTCTCGAAAACCGACTCGAAGTCCATCGAAGTCGCGTTTCAAAAGCTATTGGAGACAGAGGATGCAGAGGATAACTCGAAGCATGCGCTGCGAAGCGGCGACATGGGAGAAGTGCGTTCGGACGCGAAGCCGAACATCAGTCTGAAAGATGAGCACAAACCAGGAAAGATCATGGTGCCTGTGAATGAGGATTATCTTTTTGATGTCGACGTGAGCAGACGAGAACTGGCACCAGCATATTGGCATGGACCTGTGTACGACGTGCGAAGAGGCACGTGGTTCTACCAGGACGGACAGGTACAAAGGCCATGCGACGAGAATCTTGCTGCTCAGCTAGAGGAAGGCTACTTGAAAGTAAAGGCCTGGAAATTGCCGTCCGCCCAAGCGTCGCAGTCCAAGTCCGCCGAGACGAAAGCTGGTACCAACACTGGCTCTGCCTCGCAGCCACGTCCTCTTTCATGGGCACCTGGGTCAGAGACGGAAACGAAAGCACTGTCAACTCCATCTCTTTCTGGCAAGCACTCACAGACGAATCTTCGCACGCAGCCAGCCGAAGATGCGGGTGTATCTGTGCAACCCGGAGGTATCGAAAGCACATATCGGCTGTTTGGCGCCCACATGAACTCAGTGGTGACCTACCAGGATGGCGCCACGGCATGGCTGCTAACGGACGACTTTCTCTCTCGAATGAATTACTCTGTGTACCAGCGCATAGGTGGCGGTGGACACTTTGCGGGCATGAAAATGACTCGCGGCTACGTGGACACAGCGAAGAAGCCGGTCACGAAAGAAGACAAGGTGACCGAAGACAAGAATGCTGAAAAGAAAGATGACGACAAGCAGGGCAATGCGGAGGAAGAGGCACAAGAACGACCTAGCATGTCCGAAACGAAGAGATCACAACTCCAACGTCAGATGTCAGCCTTGATGGAAGATGCCACAGGGAGCAGTCACGACCGTGCCAAGCAAGACGAAGAAGCGCGTAAGCGTGACGAGCGCGAGATGGAAGACGACTATCGCGAGGCAGAGAATGACGATCAGGGCCGTGAGATCGAGCATTTAATTCTTGTCACGCATGGCATCGGTCAGCGCTTGGGACTGAGACTCGAAAGTGTGAACTTTGTACATGATGTCAACACTCTTCGCAAGACCTTGAAGACCGTCTACGCCGACTCGCCGGATCTGAGAGCACTGAACGCCGAACTTGAGAATTCTGCCACTGTGAACAGTCGTGTTCAAGTACTGCCAATTTGCTGGCGGCATTTGCTCGACTTTCCAAAGCAGTCGTTGCGCCACAACCGCAAGGAACACGACATCGCTGACACTGACGCGGACGACGAAGACTACCCGAGTCTCGAAGATATCACAGTGGAGGGCGTGCCTGCAGTGCGCAATCTCATCACTGACCTTGCGCTTGATATTCTTCTCTATGATAGTCCGGCCTACAAGGATCACATCTCTGGCATTGTGCTAGATGAGCTCAACAGAATCCATCGCTTGTGAGTAACGATCCTCAATCTGAACATTGCGATCGTGCTAACAGCCATAGGTTCATGCAGCGGAATCCGACCTTCAACGGCAAGATCAGCCTCATCGGTCATTCACTTGGATCGGCCATCCTGTTTGACATTCTCTGCCGGCAAGACTCACAGCCAAAGCCCAAGCGCAGAGGTGAAAAGGGCTACCAGCTGGACTTCCCGGTCGAAGACTTCTACGCTCTTGGTTCCCCAATCGGTCTCTTTCAGATGTTGGGAGGGCGGACAATCGCGGCACGTCAAACAGACGAACAGCGCGTACACGTGAGTGCGGGCAGCGACCTCGGCGGCAAGGACGGACCGATGCCCGGTCCTACATCGAGCAAGAAGGCAGTGAATCCCGATCCTGGCGATGTGCACGGCGAGAATCCCGTTTCGAGGCCAAAGTGCAGCTCAATCTTCAACATTTTCCATCCGACCGACCCAATCTCCTACCGCATCGAACCACTCATCTCGCCTGCTATGGCTGCACTTAAGCCGCAACCTTTGCCTTACACGAAGCGCGGCTTCTTCGGCGCTTCCGTCGGGCAAGGCTTCACGGGCATAGGAGCTCGCGTCGGCAAGAGTGTTAGCAGTATGTGGTCGAGCGTCGCGTCCAGCCTACTCACTCGCGGTCTCGGCTACGGCGAGGAGTCTACAAAAGGATCTTTGAACGCCAAGAGTAGTGGTCCACTATCTATGGGACCGAGTCTGAACACATCGACTTCCTCGTCGAGCGCCGGTACCAACTTGGGCGCAGGAGTCGCACCTCCCACCGCGCCTTTGCCTCCAAGGGGCACGGAAATTGCGAAGATCAACGAGGACAAAATAGATCATGAGAGGACCGCGTCTTCAAATGCAGACGAAGGACAGCATCCTCGGACCCTGATTCAGAACGAATTGGAAACGCTGTCTGGAGACTTTGAGAAGCGCCGCAAGTCCGCACAAAGCGATGCAGAGATTCGCGATCTAGGCGGTGCGGTCAAGGGAACGGCGGAATGGGCGGATGCCGAAGAGCGTGGACGCAGACTCCGCAAGGAAGAAGCGAAAGTGCGAAGACTTAATCGTAAGCTCAACATTACCATTCAACTGTGCAACAGGAATATATCGCTGATCAGGACGCAGAAAATGGCCGCGTTGACTTCTCCATCCAGGAAGGTGCGTTTGATATCAACTTGATCGCAGCTATCGCAAGCCATCTGTCATATTGGGGAGACGAAGATGTCAGCCACTTTATTGTGTCGCAATTGCTCTCCCGTCAACGAGTGGTTCGCCCGAGGGCGGAGAGTGCTGGGAGAGGGAAGGCATGAATGGTGAAGCTTGAGCAGGAACGTAATGGTTGTCGAGATCACAGCAGATCATAGAGGATAGATGATAGAGACGAGGACTAATGACTTGCATTCTACGCGATGCAGCCTTTCATGTGGGACGATTTTCATTAGCTGCACTATTGCAAAGGACAGTTCGCAGCTGCTATCGGCAATCGCTTGGTTGTATGTGATAGCCTCCGCAGCTCAGCTCGTTATTGGTGGACAGGAAAAAGGAGACCTTATGGCCGACCAGACATCGAGATCTATGCAGTGTGCATCGCGCCGCCTCGCCGCAGTGGTAGCATTGAGCTCACACGACGTAGATGGCTGGGCAGGATGAGTGCGGTTGGACGCCCGTGTGTAGTGGGCCATGCCGGGAGGAACCTTGCATTGGCGCACAACTTCTGTAAGCTGCCATGGACGCACGTCCACGCGGAAACATACCTCACCGCATCTCAATATGCCTGAATGTCGTCGCCGAGCATGTCCCGTGCGATACGATAAGTATGTGCGCGAAGTTCTCTTGCCGTTCACTCCTCTCTTCGTTCTCCTTGTCGACCATCGGGCGTCGCCGAGAAAGACGGGCAATCAAAGCACAGGGCATGCGGTCACTGACTCGAGCAAGCTGATCGCCTCCCGCCAGGTGGAGAGTGTGTGCAATGAGTGACGTATAACGAGTGTCCATCCTACGCGCGACTCGTAGAGCTCTCGGGGAGTATCTTCCTTTCATTCATCTCGCGCCGACATACGATACAGCTGGAAGCAAGATCTGTGTGAGAACGTCCATGGATCGCGAAGATGGAGCAAAGCGCGCTCCCTCGCCGGCGTCAAAATGGCGCCGTACCAGCTAAACCACCACCGATGCGATTGCGCCGTGAGCGACACGCGCACCAGAACAGCGAAGAGCGACAGATCCAAGCTGCCACCGCCGCCACTGCAAATGCATTCATACTGCAGGATGGCTTCGAGACGAGTGGACATCGGCGTATCGATACAGTCCCGACGATCGGCAGTCAGAGCACCGAAGAGGGAGAACGTCAACGCAACTTTGCTGTGGCCAATGTTGGAGCAGGCGGAGTGTTATACCTCAAACCCAGCCGCATGGCCACACCGAACGTGCTCCACGCCCCAGCAACGCCTCCTGCAACATACGACATAGCCGACTCATACTATGCCCCAATGGCGGCATATCGCGAGAGCAATGCATCGGGCACGTGGACTCCGCGTGCTGGAGGAAGTCTTGCTATTACAGCCTTGCCTGAACCAGAGCTCACGCTCGAGACGGCGAAAGCGCACGATCGGCGAAGACATCGATCACAGTCTTGCTCTACCATTCATAATCCGAATGAGGTCTCCAGACTAGCACCCACCCGCGAAGAGCGTCTCAAACGGCGGAGGAGCTCTACAGATCTCGCAACAGGTGGTCTACTGGACATGAAAATTCCGCATTACCGACTTGGGACACCACGATTCAGCGATCTCGGAACTGCATACTTGCACGACTCGATATACACCGTCTCGACCGTTGACGGTGTGCCATCATCCATCATCTCTAGAGCAGACTACGACAGCATATTCCCTCTGCCACCTGGACGAGAGAGCATGGCACCAGGAGGCTCCATATATCTTCATCCGCCTCAGACGTACACCGCCCGGGACACAGCCACGCATTCTCTGGTCACCTCAACCCGGCCTGCGACCGTTGATGGTACAATCACGCCGGCGCTCTTCGATAAGCTGGAAAGAAACCTGGGCGATCCTGCGGTTGTGCGCTTCCAAGTTTCGACCGGCAGAATCATAGCCGCGACTCCGGCACGACTGATTGCTCAGATCACATCGCCACAATTCCTGGATTACGAGCTTCTCGCGGATTTCTTCCTCACCTTCCGCTGCTTTATGCCAGCTCGCGATGTCCTGGAATATCTCTTTGCTCGTATGCGATGGGCTTTCGGCGCCGGCAACGATGCTGGCCGAATTGCCAGAGTCAGGACCTTCGTTGCACTTCGGCATTGGATACTCAACTATTTCATGGATGACTTCATGAAGGATGGTGGCTTTCGACAGAATTTTTGCGATCTGGTGAATGAGCTTACACGATCACTGCAAGAGACCGATAATCCCGGATCTGGAAACATTAATATCGTGGGCGAATTGAAAAAGTGCTGGAGACGGACCTGTGCCGTGTACTGGCCCATGTCGGACGCCAATGAGACTGATCCAGAAGCAGACATTGTTCCCGGAGGACTCCCGAATCCGGCCGGATCTGAGAACTCCCTTTTGAGCTTACCCTTGACGATCCGGCCAACGAATGAACGAGCTTCAATCTTCGAAATGACGCAGATCGAGCTTCCAGATCTCGAGGAGCGGACTCGCCAGGCGTGGGCATCCGAGAAGGAGCGCGAGAAGCAGTCCGAGAAGGAGCCTGCCCCCGATACAGGTCGCGATGGAGTCACTGCACAAGTGAAGGAAGTCAAGAACCGTGATACGATCATTACCAACCGAACTGCAAGCATACCTACATCGCCACTGAGCGTGCAGAGTCTCGAGGTCTTGTCATGCTCCGTCCCGTTCTTGCGAAACATGCGACTGCGACCCACCGCGAGAGCCAGAGATAGGGACAAGCCAAGCACACCTCAATCGAAGATAGCCAAGGCCATGAGACCGACACATACGCACAAGCGAAGCGGGAGCTTTTCGGACGCTCTGCGCGATAAGCGCACGCCTCTGTCTTCTCCCAAAGCAGACAACATTGAGCTTAAAGACCTGCCATCTTTCGCAATCACGGGTGGCCTCGTTCGAGGCATCCTGCTACAGCCTTCGCCGGCCAAGGTTGATAGCAACGTTCCGGTCACTCCGGGCCCAGAGCTCGTCGACAAACGATCATCAGGCTTGGAAGGCTACCTCGGAACGGAGAGGCATCATCACATTGGCGTCAAAAAGTTCGTGGGCGAAGTTCGCCGTGCTTTGAGCATCCGCAAAGGTGGGAGCTCCAGCCGGTCCCCGTCTCGCACTCTCCACTCAGCCGGCTCTTCGACATCACGAGGCGGATCTAGAGACTCTAATCGTACGCACAGAGAGGTCAAGCAGGAACCGGATTGGCAACAGCTCGGTGGACCGCCCCGTTTAGACCTTTTGGGGGCTAAGATCGAGAGCTCGTACAAAGAGGCACGCGAAGAAGTACGCCTTTCAAAGCTGCAGCCTATGCCGAAGCCAGAGGCAAAATCGGAAGATGAGAAGGATCAAGGGACGGCTGAGGATTCTCCAGCAGAGACACCTGGGACATCTCGCCCAGGTACGGCGCAGAAACTCGACCAGGACAAAGATCGTAACACCGAGTCGTATGATGCCAAGGACTTCGGCCGACTGAACAGTCATGTAACAACAGGCAGCCGATCCATTGTCATTGTAGACGCCACGGGTGCTCCAGAATTGCCGCCCATGAAGCCCGAGGCTCTTACTTCTCTAAGCTCGATGTCTACGAACATGGCACCGATACCTCTTTTCCAGGACCGTCGGAACTTTGGGGCAAGCGGACAGTCGAGGAAACGCGACGAAACTCCCCACAGTGATCAAGGCACCCGCTGGCAGTCGGCGGACTCGCGGATGCACTCTCTGCTCACCGGAACTGGAAGATGGAGTGCTATTGAGAATCTTGGCCGCTCTTCGGATGACTCCCGCCCGCGTTCCTCCTCGGGTGTCCTTCCCAAGGGTGTATATTTTCCTCAGCTTCCGAATCAGATACGACGCGTACCAGCAGGCGGCGATCTGAAGACTGCCAACAATGTTCACGAATTGGAGTCTATGCCTCGCCCGCATTCCACGGGGACATTTTCTGCCACCACGCACTCCATCACTACGTCGCTAGCTTTGCTCGCCGAGACCGATGGTAGTGTCAACAAGATGCCACTGGTTGCCATTCAGCGGAAGAGCTCGGTATCGCTCCTCCATACCCACTCCTCGCAGCCAATTATGAGAGATTCGTTCAAGTCGGAGATTGTGAGGCTGAAGAACATGCCCGATCAAGAATCCACTGGCGGCATAGAGGACACCTTGCTCAAGCTCGAGGGCAAGATTCCCAGCCCGTCGTACACCAACTTCTCTGGTGGCTCCGAATCGGATCTACGAGAGGAAGATCGCGACCATACCCCCACTATCATGCGTGATATGAGCCGTCCGATTCTGCAACAGATGCCTAATGGTGAACTGAAAGAGGTTCGAATGCTACCAGTCTTGAAGCAGTTGCCAGACGGAAGACTTGTGGAAGTCGACATATCTGAGGTGAACATGGAGTTCGGAAACCATGGTTTCAACGGCTCAAGCACAGGATTCAATGGCTCCAGTCAAGAATCCACTGGTTCGACTCACAATTTCAACAGCTCAACACCTGCTTTGGATACTTTCGCTAGCCCCATGACCGAAACTCAGGGCGCGAGCATCTTCCATCCATCAGGCTCTATGGCTCCCTCTAGATACTCACGGGCTCTGATTCCTGTTCATCTCAGTCCGACGAGCGAGCACCGCCTCACCGCATCTTCAGTGTCATCTTCCAACTCTGCGTTGGCCGTGCCGGGGAGGCATAACGGACGGTACTCCTCAAAGGGTTACTCGGGCACGTCGACGCCGGAGTCATTCGCGCGGGTGTCACAGCCCGCGAGCGCAGTCGATGGCGACATGTCGAATGGACGGTACTCGAGCTACAGAGCAAGTAACTGGCGTGGACAAGTTGGAACCGAATCCTTCCTCCTGAGTGAGAACGATACTTTGAGCGATATCTCGACCGAGATCGCAGATCCAAGCGAATCAGGAGTGCGCAGCTTCTACTTCAACGAAGCAGGCCATGAGGAGCCCTCGGAGGCGCCGCCGTTCCATACTTTCGAAACACCTCCGTCGACCGCTGGTGGCGGCGGATACGAGTCTCCAGACAGAAGACAGCTTCTCCCGAGAATCGCTCCTCGCCAACCACAGCAACGAATCTTGAAGTCAAAGATCAGCCATCCAAAGCTCGAAGCGCAAGCCGCCAACCAGCCATTTCCTCGCCGCAACGGCAACGAAAGTCGCCAAAGAGGCCGCACCTCACCCGAGTCCACCATTGAAGACACCTCATCTCACATGCCCTTCGTTCTCGCGTTCGAGTCCGAAGTCATCGCCGAACAACTCACCATCATCGAAAAGGACGCTCTCGACGAAGTCGACTGGAAAGACCTCATCAGTCTCAACTGGCAACAAAGCCCGCCCACCTGCCGCAACTGGGTCGACTATCTCAATCGCGAAACCGCCAATGGCATCGACATCGTCATCGCGCGCTTCAACCTCGTCGTTAAATGGTGCGTCTCTGAAGTCGTGCTCACCGAACTCCCCTCCGAGCGCGCCCGTGCCATCACCAAGTACATCCACATCGCCAGCCACTGCCATCGACTCCACAACTACGCTTCCTTGTACCAAATCACACTCGCCCTCCTCTCCTCCGACCTCGCCCGTCTAAAGAAAACCTGGTCCCTCGTCGCCCTACGCGAGAAGCAAATGCTCGAACACCTCGAACGGCTCTGCCGGCCGTTACGAAACTTCCAATCCCTTCGCGCGGAAATGGAGACTGCCATGCCTGGGAATGGTATCATCCCCTTCATCGGCCTGTACACCCACGACTTGATGTTCAACGCGCTCAAGTCCGCGCGCATCAACTCTACCGCGCCGGAGAAGGAACCGCTGATCAATTTCGAAAGGTATCAGACCGCGGCGATGATTGTGAAGAATATGTTGCGACTTACCGAGGCGAGCTCGAAGTATACTTTCTCGCCGGACACGGAGGCGTTGAGTCGATGTTTATGGATTGCGGCGTTGTCGGATCAGGAGATTGCGCAGAGGAGTAGGGCTTTGGAGCAGTCGTGAGGATCTGCTTAAGAAGGCTTGGGACGGATTCGTCTTGTTCGAGGACTTGATTTGCGTGTTTGTCTTTTCTGCGATATCCGACCACTCCTTGGATCATGCTTTTGTTGCCAGGGGCGTTGAGAATAAGCACCATATCTTACAGATGGAATGGCATATATACCCAGAAATATAACTTTTACGAGTACACTCACTTCCCCTATTACAGCCACCTTACCTCCCAGATGATCCAGGACTTCAATCGTGCCGACACAGGAGGAGTAAGTCAGAAGTAGAGTGCATTCAAATATACATATTTAGGATTCCAGCCAGAGCGCTCAGTCCTGCGTGGTCCGCGCTATACTTCCGAGGGAAGAGAGTTTTGTCATCCCATGTTCATCTCAGGTCATCGTTTCCCTTGATCCGACTTTGTTCTTTCCTCCTCGCCACATTGCACCCTCCGAACTACTACTTCCGATTCCTGCCCTCCTCCTTCTCGCGATGTGTCTGTGTGACGTTCAAGCCCAGACCGTCGGTGTCCAGGTAGACCTTGTTCGTGCTCTTCTCGAGGATCGCGGCGATGTTGCGGGCGTTCTCAAATTCACGGAGATCGACGTAGGAGCGGGACTTCTTGATGGCGTCACCAATGAGCTCGGCTGAGCGGGCTTCACCCTGTGCGCGGACGACTGTTGCTTGCTTCTCCTGGCGGGCCTTGTCGACGACGAATGCTGCTCGCTGAGCTTCTTGCTGTGCGACTTGCTTGGCTTCGACTGCGGCAGTAAATTCGGGGGAGAAGGCGAGGTGCTGTGTGATGAGTCAGTAAGGCGAGTGATCCGGGAAGATGTCCTTTGCAACATACAGTGAGCGAGACGTCATCCAGCATGATGTTGAACCTCGCTGCGCGTCTCACCAGGTTATCCCTAACCAACCTCGAGACATTCTCACGCTGTGTGATGAGTTGACTGGCGTTAAACTGTGCGACGACGCTCTTCAGCACCTCGTTCACGATGCTAGGAAGCACGCGCTCGTCGTAGTCGGTTCCAAGAGTTCGGTAGATCTGAGGAAGGGCATCTATCCGTGGGCGGGAAAGGACACGGCAGGTGATATTAACCATCTGCAGATCCTTCGTACCGGTGAGGGAGGCGACGTTGCGCGGTTTCGCACGCACATCGTAGTCGACGGGCGTCTCGAACCAGGGGATCTTGATGTGTGTTCCTTCGCTGTAAATTTCCTTTCCGACGCCTGATACATTTCATCAACTTGTGCTCTTGCAAGTTGTATCCAAGTTGTCACATACCTCCAATTCTTGTGTACTTGATCGCTCTGTGACCACCCTCAACTGTCATCCATGTGTCAGCAAAGTCCGAGGCGGGCGACTCCTTTGCCCGTGATTATCCATACCGTTGAAAAGCGCATTGTTGAAGAACCAGAATCCGCCACCAAGTAGTAGGAATCCGCCGATACCTGTGAGTGCTCCTCTTGGGCCAGGGCCTCCAGCACCTCCACCGCCGAATCTATCCATCACTGTTCAGTCCACTGTATCCTCATAGCTTGTCTTGTGTTGCCGCTTCTTACCTCCCGCCTGCTTGCTGCGCGCGCTGCAGGTTCTTTTGCAGGTTCTCCCACATCTGCTTCGGATCGGCCGACATGGTGACTGCGTTCGCCTCGAGGGATTGAAAGGGAGGGATGGATGAGGTGGATGGACTCGGTCGTGGTATTGTGGTTGTCGAGATGTTTCCTCGATGATCAGTCCAAGTGAAGCTGCGAAGGGCGGGCCGATCCCGTCGCTGCCAGCTGGGGTAAAAGCTCCCGACTCTCTTGATAGACAGGGGACCGATCACAGACCAGGACATGCAAAGTATAATAGTCTTGGACACCTTTCACTCTTTCCCTCATGGAAGCATTCTCATTAGCAGCGCAGCATACTGGAGCTATCGCGCATAATCATCACATTGCCTTCTCCTCGTCCACCGTCGACGCTCTCCGCGAGGTTCGAATCGCCATCTCTGTCGTTGTCGTGGGCTGGATCGCTACAACTGCATTGAAAGGCTGGCTGGCCAGGACCAAGCAGTGATACACACGACCTGGGTCACTTGAAGAGCGTGCATTTGCTGGGGTCTGGAATCTGAAGCATTGCGCTGAAAGAAGCCGCGAGATCAATTGGCAAATCGACAAACCACAAACTACGTCGATCGAAGAGGTCGATCGATAGACATCTTGAACGTAAATACTTGCACAGACATACGTCGAACGAGGCGGCATATCATACCCAACATGACTCCACGACATTCCTTCAGGTCATTGTCGATGCTACTGCTTGCGACCCTCGCTTCCGCTCAAGACACGATCGACGTTCTCTCCTTTGGCCACAAGAGTCCCCTCTCTTCTGACGGTAAAAAGATTCCCGGCTACAAGAGTCAGGCCGTCAATCACGACATCAGAGTCCTCTCCGACCGCGTCACACTCACGCCTCCTTATCCTGGCAATACGAAAGGTGCACTATGGTCAGATGCCAAAACCCACTCGTCAGACTGGACCGCAGCCCTCGAATTCCGCGCATCAGGGCAAGAAGTTGGATCAGGAAATCTGCAACTATGGTACACGAAAGATCCCACTCAAGTCGAAACACACAGCGTATACAATGTGGAGAAGTTCGACGGACTGGTATTGGTCGTAGACCAGTACGGAGGCACTGGTGGTAGGATTCGTGGGTTCCTGAACGACGGATCGCAGAATTATCGAGGACAGTCAGCACAAGAGTCGCTGGCATTTGGACATTGCGATTATCACTACCGAAATCTGGGGAGGCCGAGCAAGTTGACCGTCAGCTCGAGCCAGTCCGGTCTCGATGTCAAGATCGACGATAAGACTTGTTTCTCGACAGCTACGGTCGCACTGCCCGAGGGCTACCACTTCGGAATTACCGCCTCTACGGGCGAGAGCAATCCCGACTCGATCGAGATATACAAGTTCCTGGTGAACTCCAAGCTCTCCGAGCACGAGCAAAAATTGAAGAATCCACCCGCGCAGACGGGAGATAACGCACCTGCACCTGGAACAACTCCTCGCAGGATGGATGCTTTCCCGGGTATCCCAGAGCTCATACCAGATCGTGAAGCCAAGGAATTCAAGTCTCAGACCGAGCAATTCTCGGACTTGCACGATCGCTTACAGGCCATGTCTCATCACATCGGCTACGTCTTCGGCGAGATCAAGACCCTCGCTGAGAGTTCGGAAACACAACACAAGGACTCGCTGGCCAAGAACACCGAGGTCCTTGATGCTGTCAAGAACATGAAAGGTAGTAAGGAGACCGGTCTGCCCCCTGACACGATTCGTCAGATCAGGGAGCTCTCTGAAAAGGTCGACAAGCTCGAAGCTTCTATGGCTCTCGTGTCGAAGGCTCTGGACGACGATCACTTCGGGAAGCTGTTCAAACAGATTGAGATGATGCACTTCGATGTGATGCCGGCTCAGATGAGGCATGGTGAGTTGTTCCGTCCAATCGGTGGAAAGACAACGACTTTTGACTGACATAAAACCCTCTCAGCTCTGGAGACCCATACTCCTAGCTTGGGGAAGTTGGCCTTGCTGCTCGTTGGATCCCAAGTCGTGCTCGCCGCTGCATACGTCGTGTACAAGCGGAGAAAGAACAGCATACCCAAGAAGTTCTTATAGAGAGCAGGAGACGGTTTGAGATTACGAATGTGAAGTGTACACTCTGTGCATTTGAGCGTGTTGTACTCATAGCTTGGTTTCTTGGCGACATTGTGTGACATAGCGCAGCGAGTCGGAATGGGACATCGGATTGTTGAGGACTTCCTGTGCTGTGACTGTCTCGTTGTGGTGTGCTGTCTGCCACAACCTCGTGTCCGCCAACGACGGTGACGGAGAGCGCCGCGAACAGAGACACAGGGCACGTCATGTAAACTCGGTCGCAATGAGTCCGGCTGATACAGTACCAAGAGCGACACTGTCTAATTTGGTCCGTAGCATTATTATCGGTAAAGTACAAAGCACTCGACGACGGCATGTCCGCCGTAGGCTCCTCCAACAAGTCTGCGACTCAGCCACGATGGAGTCGTCTTTGCCATTCCTCTAGTCGTCGGCCGTTGAAGTGTTCATGCCGTCTCCACCGTACATTCGCAGCGGTGCCAACGAAAATAGCACCACGAACAACAAACGCCCTCGTTTCGCGTTGAGCCATTTGCAACGCACGCTGATCGTGTCGTGTGCTCACTGCCCAACACCGGCGATGGAAACGATGAAACTGCCAAACAGGGACGAACTCGAGCCGACGGTACTGCCGGTTTGAAGGATGTCAGTATGAGACTGCCGGAGCAGGCGATTTGACTCGAGAGTGGTTCTAGACTCGAGGAGAAGACATCTGTAGCTGTTCTGGCAACCCGCCGACAACCGGTCGATGGGTTGAAGGCGTTCTTCGAAAGGCATGAAGTCAGCGAAGACCTTCGACGATGCTCGACGAGCCAATGTCTTCCTCAACTGCTCGATCACCAAGTGCCGTGTCGTGCACAGCTCACCTCCATAAGCTCTCATCCCTGCTTCCTCCACTCTCGCTTCGCAACTGACACGAACGCCTCCGATCACACAATCATCCCTGTCGCTCATGTCTTCACACCAGCATCAACCACGCTTCTTCGATTCCTTCTCGAGTCACCTGCCCTGCACTACTCCACGCTGCTTGGAAAGAAAACTTCCGGTCCCAAAGCCTGGAGGCTGTTACAAAGAGGCGCGGAACACTGCCATCGCGTTCCGGGCCAGGCCCTAGGCCTCGCGGTCCTCGCGGATGTCCGGAATCGCACTCCGAGGTCTGCGATCATGGTTTTTGCTGTCAAAAACGCGTCGCACATACGCGGCGGTCAGCAAAAGGTCGCGCGACCATGGAGGCAGTCTTCACATTGACAGCGTGATCGCAAAGTCCGAGATCCGCTGCTGAATCCCAATGACGCTCGTTGGTCGAACAACACCGCCAGCTGCGCCGATTTCGATGCGCAGAGTCACGCGCCATGGTGAGACTTGGCATAGGGCAGCACTTTCAGTCGCGTCTCGCGTCTTCCCGCGCGTGCGAGAGGTCAGCTCTGCCGCTTCGTACTGCGCTTCACTCTGACATCAGACGGACGGGAACATCAGCAGACTTTGCAACGTTCGGGTATCGAGTTGATCCACCCCGAGGAAGACAAGAGCCGCCGTGCCGGATCGTGGAAAGACAACGTCAGAGGCGGTTACTGTCAAGAATGACTCGCGAGCCGTTGGGAACTCTGGCTTCCGTTTGGATATGGACAACGTCGGCGGTGAGCGGGATTTCGAGATGGCATGCTTCGGCAAGGCTGAGATCGAGATTCCGTGACTCCGTCGCGTTGACGGAGAGTCTGGAGCGGAACTTTGAGATGACACGGACTTTTACAATTGCTGCTTTGAGAGCATGCTATTGTCTGATCGGGTAAGGCTGGGTCATGGTTGGTGAAGGGCATGAATCAGATGACATTATGCGGGCTGCGTGTTAGATCATGCGTCATGCCGCTTTGAAGAGATCAGATATCATGGGCTGATGATTACTGGAGCATGTCCGTCTATGTGCAGATTGCCAGAAGGCGTCGCCGTCAACGGCAGCCACTAGATCTCATACTAATGGACTTTGAAACTTCCTTTCGATAGATCCAGGCAATAGTGCAAGGCGGTTGGGCTACTTCGTCACCTCGTGACTACTCCGAACGGCCCGAGTCTCGGTTGGCGGTCGCTGCAAGGCAGTGCAGTGAAACTCATCATCCAGCTGCGGCCTGCCTTGCGGTCGATGTTCAGCAAGGTCAAGAAGAACGGCTTGGGAATCTGCGGACGGTGCTGGAGTACGGTACATGCAGAGTAGCAGAAGTCACTCTGCCCTGTTTCAAGACTCTCCGCAACCTCGAAACACAGGAATGTGTGCTCGTGCTCGACAAGGACCTGTCACGGCATTGGACGTGGTGGAAACATCGAAGGGCCGTAGCTTGCTTGCCCTGTTTGGGTCACTGCTGTGCTGCTGTCTCGGGACCTCTCCGTCGGGGCACGACTCACGAGGGAGAACAATGATGTCTCGCATATCGCCACGCGAGACGGGACTGAAGACCGACAGACTCGCTCAACTGTGTTTCACCGCTTTTAGACTTGCGTTATCGTTATCGCTCTTTCCCGACGGTGGGGTAGCGGAGGTACTGGGAACCTAAGAGGACTACACGTTGATGATGAGAAGAGTATTGGCAAAATACATGTAGGACTATGGCTATGAAGATTCCCAAATTAAATGCCTGTGAAGCTACAGGATTGTGTTGTCCTGCTATGGTACTTGTACGTGTCCTGCCAAGTTAGCTGTACATGTGCTGCCAAGCTACCTGTACGCCGTCCTGCCAACGGTGCCTGTACACGTAAACGTACGCCTCGCAAGCTGGCCTGCTAAGGTATTGCGCACTTTGGTAAAGTGTGCAGGTAAGGATCTGTGATTCTTCCTTGATACTGTATGCCAGTCGGGCGAGACCTTTCCCCCACCGACCCAGCGGGCATTAATTCTGTGGTTGGAAACGAAGCCAGTGCCCATGTCTTGCATTAGACCACAGCGCCGCGTGATTTGACACTCCTGCTCGGAAGATTGAAGGACAAGGACGTCCTGCCCAACTCAGCGAATGTCTTGACTGAACATCCACGCCTTGCGACAAACGACAAAGTGACGTTTCATGGCGGTCAAGCAGCTGGCCTGCTCGTTTTTTGCTTCCGATCATCGAGCAAGGTCAACATGGTTCAACGAGCAGGGTCAAGGTTAGCGCGTGTAAATTATCCACTAGTCTCGGCTCCTTCTGGCTGTAGCGTGAAGTTTCAGCACAAAACGACGCGTCTTTTTGACACGAAAAGATCGCGTGAGACGCGTCGGTTGATTGATCTCGTGCAGGGTTGAACTGTGATGGAGTCTAGAGAGCTCCCATCACACCGCAAAGGAGGGGTTGGAAAGAGCTCATGCGGAGGCAGGTCGAGAGGAGGTGTGCACGCCCAAGGATGGTGCGTTGATGCCAGTGTGTATATGCATTGCATTAGGAGTGCAGGTAGCGATATCTCGGGGCGGCAGCTCGAGTACACTGTGACGTTTCCCGTCGCAGACGTCTCGATCGGAAGAATTGGAGTCGATGCGCAGGTGTAGCGGCTCGCCAGGATTAGTGAACTTTAAAAGAAGTGGAGCCATCTAAGTTCTGGCTGGCTGGCGCCGTTTCCTCTTTTGACCCGCCGCCTCAACTGGTCCGCACATCCGCTCCCCGACTTCCTTCCGAACCTCCACTTCCAGCGCAAACACACGACAGTCCACTTCTGCGGCCACAATCACACAGCGCATCCATTCCGACAACCCGACCTGCCTGTCCTCCCGATTTTCTCCTACGACATGCGGAGTCGACACGCATAGACTGCCCTGTCACCCTCGCGGGCGCCTGTTTGCGACAGCCAAACGCTACGGCACCCGTCCACCTCGCTCGTTCGTCCGGGTCACCGCCTTGCGCCAGCACATCCCGACTGCGCGCGCGCACGACTACACTTCTCCGCTCGACGACGCGCTGTCGCTTTGTTGTCACCATGTCGCCCATTCGCCGTCCTGCGCTCAACATCGCTCTCGCGAACACCATCGTCGCATACCCATACCACGACTCGAACATGCCCAAGACGCCAGAGGCGCTACACCATGGAGAACAATCAGAGATAGAGCCTCCGCCGCCACCGCGTGCAGCGCCGTTCAAGGTCAAGCGCAAGCGTCCAAGCGCTATCTATCAGCCGGCCAGCATTCTGCTCGACAACGGCGCCATTCCGACCATTGAAATGTCCGAAGTCCCTACACAAATGTCGAGCCCAACCTTTCCACCGGCGTCAGCGGACTATCTGTCGCCTGTGCATACGTCTGGTTCGTTCTCTCGCGCGCTGACACCACCAAAGACTCCGGCACCCAAACTGTACCAGAGTTTCAGCCAGATGGAAAGCCCGGCCGATGAATGGGACATGATCAACCAGAACAGACCTGCATTTCAACGAGCAGAGTCGATTTGCTCATCCTTCTCCGACTCCTCGATATCGTCCTGCGGCAGCTCTGCATTCTCTGCGCCGACGACTGGCTACGACAGCCCGCAATCAGAAGCCAACGACCCTTTCGTGGAAGACTTTTCCAAGCACGAGAGACGTCTGCAATCTCCAATGCGTCAGGACGCTGCGCCCAAGAACAAGCGAGTGAAGACTCGTCGAGATGTCAAATGGACGCATCAGATGGACGATCACCTCTGGATGACCTTCTCCGCTTACCTTTCCGACCCTACCTTGACTCCATTCAAGATGCTTCCTGGAAGCACACCTCCTATGGGTGTATGCGATCAGGTCGCTACAAAGGCCAAGCGCACTTGGCGTCACCGCAAGACTGGGCCAGCGGCACCTGCCTCGATTGATGCGGTCCTGGATGTGGACACCCGCATGCACCGAGCAGGATCACCCGATACCATCCGTCCCAGCGCTCTACAGGCGTCGCAAAACAGATGGCCAAGGGCCGCTGCCACACGTCGCAGACTTCGAGAGCTTTGCACACGCCGTCCATCGATCTCGGCTCACTACCAACGCATGCTGCGCACAAGGAGTCCCTCGCCGTTCGAGACATCGGATCCAGCCACGCAGCAATCAGGTCAAGCATCTTCACTGTCTGGGTCTGACATGGTCCTGTCGCTCGTCACATCGACTGCACCGTCAATGCAACCTGATGGTCCTCTAGCGCAATTAGCCAAGGACGACTCTACACCACATGCAGTCCCAACGGTGCGACAATCTCGTCCAGAAGGCTGGTTCGACCGCATCCCTCGATCAAAGGCTCACCAGAAGAGTGCATCTCTGCAGTCCGAGCTCAGAATCACGCTTGATCCTCCCGCTGATGTTGCTCCTACCTGTACATTGGCATCGCCGTTCGATGCAGAAGCCTCATCTTCCCGCAGCCATCTGCTCCAGAGTATGGCAAACACGAAGTCTCTAGGCCGGACTGAGTTCAACGGTCGATCGCTCGACTCTCCAGTCGAATTCAGGACTGGTGCCCTCACCGACCGCAGATCTCGAAAGCGCCGCTTCCGATCGGACGAGGAGAAGCCGCGCCGTGGAGCCTTGGAGGACGTATTTGGACCTCCCGTTGGTACCATCACTGGACGAAGCCGCGGCTTTACGGTCGGTGCTACCCAAGCGAGCGACAACTTGGCCAATCTCTTCGCACCTCGACTTCCTCTCCCTGCTTTCGACATGGAGATGACCGAAGCGCCCAGCTGTTCGGGCATTGACGAAACTCCTTTCGGCGCACGCTCGGCTCCTCGTCGACTCGCAGAACCGGTACCTCGCCTCGGATCGCCCTTTATGGAAACGCCACCACCTAGTCGTCAGCACAACACCTTCCCTCGCAGCAACCTGCTGCCGACGACAATGAACCACGAGCCTTTTCATCAACGACTGGTTGAGCTTGTAGCCGAGCATCAGAGCACCAATGGTCAGCAGCGGCAGCGATAGAAACGGCGGCGACTTACTTGTGATCTTCTGGAGTCTTGGGCATTGCATCAGCATAACGAACGGCGTACCGGCGCGACAACACACGACAGTCGGCGCAACATAACGATAACGACCCACATATGAATGACCACATCCGATATCCTTCCTTGATGAAACGGAGTGGGAGCTACGGCGAACAACACAATGCATCTTCCCTTCTTGGCATGCATACATCCAGCGGCGTGTTGGGATGTGTTGACTTCTTCACGGTAGTTGGCATGTTCCAGTGCGGCCGGTGGACTTTTTCGCTTCTTTTCCTTTTGTAATCCTTTTCCTGTTGGTGTCGAGCGGGTTGGAGATTGCCCGAAGTGGTGGCTGTGGACAGCTGTGGTGATGGCCAGGAGGTCAACGACGACAACGACGAAAGCCATTTGACCTGATGATCTCCTTTGGAACATCTAAAGCTGCCAGCGTTGGGCCGATGTTCCCTTTTTGAATGATCGACCACCTGCCAACACATATGGACTTTCCTCTTTTGCCTTTCGGATCTTGTATTTAGTTTTTCTTTCTGTTTTTGGAGTTTTGCCTTCTTTGGTTGAAATCTTCTTGCATGCAGTCATGACACGAGAATGATGAATCTTCTCTCGATGGGTCGGCGTTGGCAGAGCTTGGAAGAGCATGGTGGCTGGCGAAGCATTGGTGGAGGTGGAGATGAAGGTCGAGGAGGTGGAAGTCGATGGATGTGGTGCTGCTCTCCTTTATTTTTCCTGGACAATGAATGACAAGAATCTTGAATACATACTCTCTCTAAGATCATGGGTACTGGCCTTTTCTGACGGCGATGTGGGTTGAACGATAATTTTGACAATGGTACGAGAAGATGGAGAAGATGTCGGAGGTGAACCGAAATTTTCGATTGAACACCCGTGCACCACCATCTCCTTGAATCGGCGACCCGTTGATCATGTCAGAGGGGCTTGCGGCCGATTAGTTCTGCCGGACCAGGCCATGGTATATAGTGTCTAGCTCGGGCGAACACAACCATGGATGCCGTTCGTGTTAGAGCCTGTTCGATAAACTTTCAAACACGTATTCAGACGATTTAGTCAGTCGAATGACGTTTATCGAACGACCGGTTCGTTACCATAATACATCTTACTCCGAATTACCGTTGTCGAACGCTTAATTGTATCTGAGGCTTATACTATCTTATAGTGAATTATAAGACTCTATAATTCGTACATGTTGTCCTATATAGGCAATTTTCTAGCGATATAAGGCTCTTAGCTAATATTATACTCCGAGGGTCGAGACAACGCACATTCGCTTAATTATAGGTCTATAGTAGGCCTATTAGCCCTATATATATTATCCTTACTACTACTACGCTCTAATAATAATACTATAACTACCCGCTTCCTTACCCTTACTACACCGGTAGGGTAGTAGTGCCGCCCCCTTCGCCCTTAGCCGCCGACGACGAGAACGACGAGAACGAGAATCGCTTAATTATAGGTCTACGGTAGGGCTCCTAGCTATATATATATATATCGTCCTTACTACTACTACGCTCTAACAACAACACTACGACTACCCGCTTCCTTACCCTTACTATACCGGTAGGGTAGTAGTGCCGCCGCTCCTTACCCTTACTATACCGGTAGTAGTGCCGCCGCTCTCCCCCTTCGACGAGAAAGTTAAAGGAGTTTCTAGCGCTCTTATTAGCTAGCCGTTTAATACCGGATTTAGCGTTTCTAGCGTTCGTACGAGTCGTTTACGTAAGTAAGAGATATCCGGCGGTCGTGCTAGTAGATACTACGAGAAATAGAGGATATCGTATCGTTTACGGGGATATTCGAGGTAGTGTTATAAGCGGCAATCGCTACGGCTATTTACTCGGCATATACGTATAGTAGTAAATATCTACGTATTAAGGACGACGGTAATACTCGTAGAGGTAATAACGCCGGTACTCGAATTACCGCTACGTTGTTAGCTAACGATAAGGAGCTCTTTAATACCTATCGTATTAATATAGACACGTTTTACGCCTTATTACATAAGCTAGTTAATAAGGTAGAAGGAGGTCTCGAATCTAGCCGATATATAACGGCCGTAGAGTACTTAGTATACTTCCTTTATATCGTCGGCTATAGCGTTACCTATTATAGCGTATACCTCGTCTTTAAGAGGTCGAAGTCTACTATTAAGGATAGCTTCTACTTAGTCCTTAAAGCGGTACTACTACTATATAATCGATATGTCCGAGAGCCGGACTATAAACATATTCCTAAGCGGTTAAAGCTAGCCAAATTCGAGTAATTTAGCTGCGCTATTAGTGCCCTCGACGGTACGTACATTACTACTCGTATATCGATAGTAGACGCTATACTATAGCGCAATCGTAAGGGTACGTTAACTTAGAACGTGCTCGCCGTCGTAGACTTTAACATGCTCTTTACCTACGTTCTACTAGGGTAGGAGGGGTCTACGAATAACTAGCGTATATTAAATAAGGCTCGTATTACGGACGGTTTTAGTACTAATCTACCGGTCGACAAGATCTACCTCGTAGATACCGGATATAGCAATAGCTTCCTTACCTTAACGCTATATCGTAGCATACGATATTACCTAAAGGAGTAGCTTATAGGTAACTAGCGGCTAACGACGAAGTAAGAGCTCTTTAATCTGTAGCATTCGTCGCTAAGGAACATCGTCGAGCGTACGTTTAGTGTCTTTAAGATAAGATAGGGGATTATAAGGAAGGCCTATAGACCTTACTTCGATCTATATACGTAGGTAGACTTGTTCTTAGCCCTTATTGTGTTACACAACTTTATTAGACGACACAACGCCTCTAACGAGCTCTTCGCGGACGAGGAGCATCGTATAGCTACTAACTAGCTAGC